>LTAE01000929.1:17965-31684 GCA_001647135.1 Pontederia paniculata | reverse complement strand
CTTTGTTCGAGATAAAGTAATGTCCAAAGATATTGTGACATTTTTTGTTTTATCAAATGATCAATTGGCAGACATATTTAGCAAGGCTCTTCGAGGTCCTCGAGTTCTCTATATTTGTCGCAAGTTGGGCATGCATGATATATATGCTCCAACTTGAGGGGGAGTATTAAGAATATATCTTTCCATATATACAGATATTGTATTATTAGTCTTTCCATATATAGTCTTTCCATATATCTTGTACACCATATATAAATACAAGATGATCCCTCAGAATATTGTGGGATATTTTTCTTCTGTTAATCTCTCTTTGTTCAGTTACTATAACTAAAAAAAAGCTAGTGACAAAGACAAACTAATGAAACATTGTGGTCTGTACCTACCCACTATTTCCCTAACCAACAAACTATATTAAAAAGCAATAAAAATTGGTATAATTCACAAATTTGAAACATGCTGGACTAATTCACCAATAACAAAGAAAAGCTACAACTTGCTTATACAAGTGGATGGCCACATCAATTTGGTAATCATCCTTTCCTTTTATAAAGAAAACAAACAGATGATCCTAAACTTTTTTTTAGGGGGAAAAGGATGACTACCGAGTTTGAGTAGTCATCTGGTATGTATTATTAAAAATCAATTGGAACGTACAAAGTTTATGAATAAATCCACAACTCAAAATAGGGGCTCCATCACAAACTACCTCTGTCCCCACTCGCTCATCAAAAATGAGATGTGGTGTATTATATTTTCTACATAACACCTCTCTCCCTCAAAAACTTCTTTACTTCATGTGATGACTATCTCAAACCATATCGTGGCATAGAGCGTAGACATAGAACATGTTGAATTTTGTTCAAGTTTTTTTTAGCTGTAAAAGGATGGCTACAGAGAGGCTAGACATTCATGTATATTAAAGATGTGTGTGACCCCTAAAAGATATATTAAAAATGTTCATTTGTAAGCATTGGACACAACTATAGAGGTTGGATAACAAAAAAAAAATGAATGTGATTTACAACATTCAAGATAGTTTCTCTCCACAAATATGGAGTAGTTACACTTAAGCTAGTTGCCCAAAAGACAATCATGGGTACAAATGATTAAAGGGGTGTTTCCTTAAGAATCAATACTGATTTTGGGTAGCCATCCAATTTGTATTGGAATCAAAAGACATCAAATTTGCAAGTGTGGATACCCACTATCCGTCCTCCCACTCTCTAATAAAAAAGGATACATGATGTAAAAATATTCTCTATGTAACACCTCGCTCCCTCGAAAATGGTGTGGTTATGTAGTAGATATATGACCCATGCAACGCCAAGGACACCAACATCAGCTTATCTCCAACCCAGGTTGTCATATCCGAAAGTGTGACTCAAGCAGTTTTGTTGAAGATATCATCATTGTATTTAAACACAATTTTCTTCCTCAATACATCAAGATTTCAAATGGTTCAGGAAATACTAGAAAAAACCATACAAAAATTTTGATCGAAGCAATTCAATACACTAGCTTTCCTAAAGCTTCTACAACTAGAGGAAAACATATACTGAACCTGAACTGAAATCCTTTGACAAAGTCGAAATTCCATAACTTGACAATGGATACAGTACCTGGAATCTATCAGGAAATTTCAGAAGTCCAATATCTGCCAATAAAGTTCCAAATTGTATGCGCATGTCCCTGCCATATTATTAGATGGTGAATTTGGATTATTGCAGTCTATTCCTCCTTTTAAGCTATCTGATAAAAAAAGAACATGTCCATACTGGCAACACTCTAAAACTATTTTTTATGAAATTGTGAAAGGAATGATAAAGAACATAGAGGAAACAGAACTCGACCTATAACATAAGCAAACCACATGAATTCTAACCTTATCATGTACATAACTGAACCGTTCAAGAAAAATGAACGACAAAATTGTTGTGCAGCTTTCGAGCCATTCTGCATAGTAACAGTCATATAAATTTTCTGATGATATAAATTAAAAATGGATGAGACAAATCTTATGAACTAGGACAATAATATTGATTGCTGCCATTCCCTAGGTAATAAGTTTGGAATGGGTACAAAAGGACAAAGAAATGAATCCAGTGGATGATCAGGAAAAAAACTTACTTCATGCAAAATCCTAGCCCAAGAAATGAATGTAGTGGATGATCAGGAAAAAGACTTACTTCATGCAAAATCCTAGCCCACTTATTGTAGGCAGCAACCATTAAGAGGTGATCTGATTGTTTAATCCCGTCATTAGATGTTGTTCCACCATCAGAGTTACCATTAAGTAAAGCTGATTTTGCCCTCTCCACATTTTGTTTCTGCAACAAAAAACATAGAATTTGTTCATAAATCTTGGTACAAAAAGGCAAATAAAAGAGGGTTAAGTAAAAGGAATGAAGAAGAGTAGTACCTCATCTCTTGGATATACAAATGGTGTCTTGTAACTTAAGAAGGCTGCAACTGACAAAATTGGTGATAAACAACCAAATATTGCACCGTACAACATCATCTGCATGTATGCATAAGATAGTGTTACAAGTTTAGAATCTAACTATAGAGAGATATGATGAAGAGCATCAACACAGAATAGATAGATAAGCAACTAATTATCTGTTTCTGAGGCGATAAACAACTACTTGTTCCCAACCTAATATTGGCAACCTGAGTTAGATAATCAAACAATTGGTGGAACTGCATAAAAGCTTATAGGAAATAAAAGCTTTTTAAAGATATTAAAAGTTGAAAATATTCTTTAAGGAAAAAAATTGAAATACAACAACAACAACAAAGCCTTATTCCACTAGGTGGGGTCAGCTACATGGATCATACGACGCCATTGCGCTCTATCAGGAAAAAAATTGAAATACCAGATGAAAAATAAATTCATATCAGCATCCAAGGTTGTGTTTCTTTTGATGAAAGTGATTCTATGAAAAATTAATTCCTCATTTTTTGGTAACTCAAAATAGGTTAATGCCCTGTGGCAGGTCTGGAGAAGAGAACTGCAGCTCTTGGCAGCAGATATATTTTTTGGAGATCACTCAGCACATCGAGCCACAAGCACCAGTGGACGAGTTTGGACGCTGACAGCATGTGTGGCAGTCACTTGGGCCATTTAGCTCCTACGTAACCATACCATTTTCAGGTGTAGAGGTGTTCTGTGGAAAATATTGTACACCATGCCTCTTTTCTTATTACAAAACGGGGAGATGGGTAGGGTCTTGTTGCGGGGATCCATTCCCATGCTGATTTTCTCTTTTCTGTGAGTTGTCACCCTTTCTATACATGTATTTCACGGTTTCCGAGGTCTAATACAAATTGGATTACTACAACAACTAAGTAGTCATGCTTTTTTCTCTCTCAAAAAAAATCAAAATAGGTTGGTCGACAAGAAAACACAATTTTTATTAACTGAAAAACAAAAGGCTAAGACTTAAAAATTAACTTCCCTTCTCTAAATGAGAATTCATTTTTCTTTTACATTCTGAAGACTGTTTCCTTCTTTGCTTTCAGGTCATCTACCAAATAAAATTTTCCTTTTTCTAAGTACACAGATAAAGCCTGAAAGACTTTACACACTGCACTAATAATGGCCAGCAACAGTCATACCCAAAATATATCCAGCATTATTTAAGCATTATTTCAGATTCTAAGTATACATCTAGATTATGTCTAATATACCTTTCCAATCAGCACATCAACTGGTAACTTTGCCAAATGATGACCTAGAGGAGATAGTTCCTCATTTCCTTCAAATGCTCCAACCTAGAACCGCCAAAACGAGCAAAGTTGTCTGGTTAGGAAAAACACTGTAGGAAGTGACCATATTGATGATTTTGAATGCCCAGCAACTACCATAAAGAAATAAAACAAGAAATGCTCAAAGCAAAAAAATGTATTAGTTAATTAAGATGTGAAAGATTGCAAACAGACCTCATACAATATGTTAATGGCAGAGGAAATGGCATCTTCTCGTGGAGGTTCTATAGCCTGAAAAACCACAATTCAGACTCGGTAAATGGATTAAAAGCACATCCAAACTGAAGACAGTCCTGAAATTGAACATTGCTAGAAACCATACCTTCATTAAAAATGATTTTACATCTCCCAGCGAAAGTGACTTAATTTGTAGACATAATTCAGTCAATTGCATCCGTAACATTTCAGGAATCTTTTGAGAAGGAGATTGCACAAGGATTAGATCATGTAATGGTGAAAGAACAGTATGAGTACTCAATTTTGCACTATTGGCTAAGGATTTGAGCATCACAGAGAATGTTCACAATGATAAAGAAGAAAAGAACCAACTTCCACCAACAGATAACTCAATAACCTTGAGCAGCAAAGTCAATTAATATCATAACCTAGATAATCCTCATAGATGATACGTAAGTTTCAACAGCTTCCATACAACTAGATAGATTAACACATAGTTACAAGTTTATGCTTCTATATATGGATAAAATAAGACAATGGAATTTAAGTATGACAATAAAACTAGAGTAAGGTAAGACCTGAAAGGAGCGCATAAGTGACTCAAATCTATAATGTGTATACAAGCAAAAACATGTTCCAGGTTTCACACGTCCAGCTCTTCCTCGACGTTGCTTGGCATTAGCCTGTGATATCCAATCTTCTACCATGCTTGACATTTTCTGCATTAGAATACTTGTTTCAGTAACTATAAGTCGACACCAATTCTTTACCATGTTTTTTTTTAAAGGAATTCTTTACCATGTTGATATCCAATCCTCTACAATCATGATTATCTTTAATGATGCATGGTGCTTCCCACTTGTAAATAATTTCTATCAAAGTCTCTATACTATAATTTCTACCTAAAGTATACCCAAAGAAATTTAAAATTTAAAAGTGTTCCAAAAATCTGGAATTATTTCTAAAAGCCATCTTTCGACACAGGTCCCTGAGTTGCAAATGAAGTGCAATGATCATTTGTATATATTCTTTCTTACAATGAAAATGATTGGTTATTATAGCCAAATGACTAAGATACCTTTTGTGCATTATAGCGATTCTCTTTGTGTTTTCCAGTGTCAACCACATATGTCACATCATCAATTGTTATACTAGTTTCTGCAATATCTGTGGCAATAATTACCTGCAACAAAAGGAAAGTGATAACATAATATGTTCAAAATAGAAGAAAAGATTTTGTCTTGCTGATCTCTCAAAAGAACAATAGTTAAAATTAAATGCTATGTGCAATTTCCTTCCACATATGAACAAGAGAAGGTATTATCTGAACTGACTCAGATGGTTATCCTTCTCTTGCTTATAAAAGGTCCATCATTTGAGGTGTATGAGTGTATCTAATGTGTCAGAAGTAAGCTTGCTTCATTTTTTCCGCGTGAATTATACTCCATGAGGCAGAATCAAAACAAGTGTAGGAGGAAAAACCTTAATGATTCAGTGCAATCAGTCCCTGCACAATATATTTATCTCCCAATCATATCCACAAAACTGGAAGGAATTTCAAGTGATCCTTGGAATCTTGTTTCGTCTTACAGGTGCAGAATCACTTTCTTAAAGGCGAAAAAGACATGAAAAAGAAGACAACACATGATGAACGGGACTAGCCACGGATCTTAGGATTTGTTGCGATCCTTGATACAGGGTCATTTTGTTTAGTCACCTACCTCTGAAGATAAAAAAATCGTAAGATTTTACTTCATCTTCTACCTAGCCATGTATTCTCGAAACTAATCAAACACAACAAATGGATAAGGTGAAGCGTAGAAGAGAATATTAACATAGACTGAGAGCACATCAAATGCCACCTTATATAGCCTTTATCAACCATTCTCAAGGAAATTTAACCAATTATACTGCATTTTTGCTTTTGAAATGTTCATTTTCTTTTAACAGAGAGTAAAAGTGATAAGGTGCCACTTGTATTAGTTCAAAAAGATAATGCGCTGATTAACAGAATAGTGAGTAGTTACAACTTACATGTTCATGTTCTCCACTACATGTTCATAGTTGTCATACTAATCCTTCGTGTTATAAATACATCGATGGGTTCTAGCTTTATTTGGAGCCTTTGGGGAGTTTATTTATCAACCTTGTAATCGGAGTTTGGTCCACTCCTTATGGACTATTTTATTATAATGGAAATTTGTCCTCTTAAACAGATAATTTATTAGTATTGATTGTGTTTAAGATTCGTGCACTTTACTTATAATATATATCCTCTTATCAATTTCATAGTCATCTGTTCATCCTCTTATCAAAAAGGAACACCAGGTATAAGATTAGACAAAAGATAAAACACAAAAGAATAGTGTAGTATATGAAAATTGATGTAAAAGTAGAAACAAACTACAGTTGAAAGTTAGATTCAACAGTTTTCACCTTTCGCACATTTCGAGGTGGGTTCAAAAACACCTTACGTTGTTCTGCAGCTGCAAGAGATGAATGTAAAGGAAGAATCCATTCAGATGATACCCCTCCAAATTGGACTGAAGATGTCAACTTATCAACAAGCATGTCAATTTCAGCAACTCCCTGTAGCAAAGATACAATAAAATATGAACAATTAATACACTGATTATCAAAAATGATAACACTGTTCTGATACGAAATCATAAACATATATACAGATGTATAAATATTTCAGAGGTATTACAGGAAGAAAAACAAGAATGGCGCCTGAAGGGTAATTTTGATCAATGAAGCGTATCAAATCTTCCAGTAAATCAAAATCAATCACATCTTCATTCAAGTGCTTCTGCATATAAGATGCATTTCAACTGTTACGCATTACAAATAATCAATTTTAGAAAATGAAATACCTAAGAGTATTATATAAGTGTGATAATACAATATTTGCATTAAACAACATTACTAGATTTTGACGAGTCCGCTCACTGTAGGATATGTAATGATCTGGAATATAACAGGGATTAACATAATCTTCAAGAAGTAGTGAATCATCGCCCCATGAAGATAACACTAGATTCTTCTTTCCACGGTGATTATCCACAGAACTAGTTCCATGCTGCAAAAAGAAAAAGACCCAGAAACAAATCATTACACATACTGAAAGGATTACAGAAGATAAGAAAATGCTGCATAATAAATACTGATAACTAGTAAATTAATAAGCAATAAGCACCAAAATTATGTTTTATTGATAACCAATAAATGATGGATAATGACCCTCATAAACAAAGTGTTGTTTCATCTGAGTTATGGCATATATTAAATATTTGTGGATAAGGTAAGACCACGGATTTTGGTCTCACCTTATGGCTAATAAGGTTTTGTCTGTCCAATTAGATCAAATGACCATTGTGCTTTTTTTTTTTCATTGGAAAAATCCAAAAAGGGGAAATGTTGGCCGGTTCCCCTGTTTGTAAAAAGGGAAAGTAAGAGGAGAAGATATCCTCGTCTCTGCTCCATCTCGTTTCCTCAGAATTTCCTGTGCAGATCTAATGGCTCCATGAACTGTGTGAACATGCACTCTATCTCTGGGCTAAATGGCCCCATGGGGAGGAAGTCCTCCATGAACCCATGAATAGCAAGCTCTGGACCATGAACTTACCTATTGTTTTTGCTGCTGGTGGCGCCAGAAAAATCATACTCAGTTTCTGTAACATCCCTGACCAAGATGTAATTTTGTCCGCTCTAGGCTTTAGCCACACGATTTTACCAAAACATGTTACGTCTTGTTAACGCCATGTTCTCATATATACCCAGCATCCCTCCCATGATTTTTCCATGTAGGACTAACCCACATGCACCTTGTTGCTTGATGTCTCAACCCAATAAGAACTTAGGGGATAACTTGCACATCCGATTGCACCCAATTAGACCATTGTCTTTTGATGCATGAGGCATGCCTTGGGTTAGTCCCGCATGGACACATCACAAGAGGGATGTTAGGTATAAATGGGAACATGACCTTGATATGGCGTGACGCGTTTCGGTAAAATCGTGCGGGCTAAGATTCAAAGCAAACAATATCACGTGTTGGTCAGGTATGCCGCATACAGTATTAGAGCCGCTCTGCGTGGACCTCTGTGCCGTAGTAAGGTGCGACCATCAACAAGAACCTTGAGTTCCCTAAGGGGGGGAAGGGTTCATATGAGACATGCCTTGGGTTAGTCTCACATGGACAAGTCACGATGTACATATGCGAACATGGACAAGTTGTGATGCATTTTGGTAAAACTGTGAAGGGTTAAGGCCCAGACAGGACAATATTACATTTTGGTCAGGGATATTACAATTTCACTCTAGCCACCACTAAAGGGAACTGACAAAATTTTTAAAAATATTTTTCAAATTAACCTTAGATGATTGTTGGCCTGAAATGGTCATCCTTCGACATTTCAAAAGAAAAGGGAAATAAAAACGCGAAGGTAAGTCATCATAACCTGGTTATTTGAGATATGGTAATATTGGATGGTGTGCACAAAAATAGATCATAACTTATTATTTCAGGAAAGGATTACTCAATTCCAAATGAAGTGGTGTCATGGAATGGGAAACATGTACCTTTCGTCTGGAGCTTGTCGCAAGTGCTCCATATGCAGGAGAATCTGAAGGCAGACAATAACCAAGTTTCTCATAAACATCCTCAAGGAAGTAAGCTGAAACTGGATGTGTCCTTCCTTCAGCACTAATCACAGGGCAATTCCCAAAGTACCTTGAGAATAAACTTGAATCTACAGTGGCAGACCTGAAAAGGAGAAATAAATAAGCGCCACCAGACAAGAAGTTGGTCTAGAACTAGTCAGAGTATAGGAAGAAAATCAACAGTGGAAGAGAAAGATACATGAGAACAACTTTCAGTTTTTTCCCCTGATTATCGGACTGCTTCTCCAGAATGCTTTTCAGAACAATAAGTAAAAAATCTCCCTGGAAGAAGTAAATAGATCGCATGAGGACCCTTTCTTCTTGTGAGATAAACACCACTTGGATGCAGAAAAATGGAAACTTGAAAAGGGAGGAATTATATGCTATATAAAGAATCACAACACAAGAATACAATATACGATAACAAGAAACTAACCAAAATAGATCGTTCATGCACTTCATCAACTATCACATGTGTAAAGCCAGCCAAGTTTTTATTTCCCTGAAGGAATACATAATCATGAGAAGAATGATTATATGGTTAGAGGAATACAATCAATCACAGGCCACCATCAACAGTCCATAATATTTTCTGTTGCATATTTTAGCGCATAAGTGGATAAGCATACATTGAGATTTTTTGCTATTCCAATTAGGTACAGTTTGACTTTGCAGAACACTTGATCCAGCAGAAATCAATTTTGTTAGTTTACACGACTTACAAATCAGGAATAAAAGGTTTACATCTCTATCTAGAAAAGAATATAGATGGCAAGTCAACAGAATAAGCAATCTGAGTTAAATGCTTATTTTGTTTAATATCCAAATCTTACAGTCAATTTTCTGAGAAGAACTCCTGTTGTACAAAAAAGAAGCTTCGTCCTCTCATTCCTAAAGAAGGCACAAAGAAGAAATCAAAACTGTGCAGTTACCAACAAAGAAAAAGACAACATTAAAAATAGCATAATAGTAAAAGATGAAAACATATTATATTTGTCTTGGAAGAATAGAACAAGGGATCCCTTCACAGCCTCTCTGTGCAAGGCAGCATTCATATGCACTCATCTTTTTTTTTTGAAGAGAGGAAAGGATGACTACAAGTTTGGTAGTCTCCCGTTTGTATTAGAGTAGAAAAGGTATATGTACATGTATGATAAAGAGGGATGCATTAAAAAAATACACCTTCCAAAAAGTATGTCCCAAAAGAAATCCCCCCAAAAAAGTATGTCCCAAAAGAAATCTCTATCCCAGGCCCCACTCCCTCATAGAAGAAGAAATGTGGTGTACAATATTCTCAGTGTAGCACCTCTCCCCCTCAAAAACTGTGCGGTTCGTTGCAACCATATCGCCCATGCGGTGACCATAGCAGTAGCCCATACCCGTCGCCAGCCCGCATTTGGTCGCATGTCTCGTGCTCGTAGCGAGGCCCAAAACCCTCCTTGGCCTGAGGTGTCCACCTCCGCAAGTCCGATGCGATGCCAAGTCTCAATAGCCATAGGGCATGTGAAGAATAGATGAGCTATATCCTCCTCAGTTGTCCCGCACAGTGCGCATGTAGGGTCAGCTTGTGGCGCCCATCTCGATCTGTACACCTTGGTCAGGAGTCTACCTCGTCGAAACAGCCAACTGAAGATTTTGAATTTGATGGGATATGCACTCATCTTACATCCAACACTGCTAGAAGTGTCTTTGGTTCTTGCATATGCCATTTTATAGTAGAATAAAAACAAGGGAACCTAATACTTGACAAAATGTTGCAAAGAGATAATCTAAGTATGACATGAAACAGAAAGTACAATAGAGATTAAATATGTTTTGAAGTGTAAAGATAAGATATTTTCAAAAAAATTCATGCATCAATATAAACGCTGAGAAGAAAACAACATATACTTCACTTTTATCTACAAGATCTGAACCCAAAGCTTTCAAGAATCATATGCAGCCATCTATCTAACTAACAAATCTAGTGGATTTTGAGGTCAAAGTGTAACTATTCCATTTTTGGAGGAGAGAAATGCTATCTTAAGAAATTGTACAACACATGTGCTTCTTGGCAAGCAATTTGTGATGACATAGTTTTTTGACTCCGCACTTAAACACTTTTTCTTTACACTTCCATCTTAAACCTTATGGTTTTTAATACGTTTGGATGGAGCACAATACAAGTCATCCTTTCCAACCTTTCAAAGAAATCATGAGTCAATAATCTGATTGTCTACTAATTCATGCAATAAACTCAGAAATACTTCTAAGGTTCCATAAGGCACAAGACAAATAGGAACTGGCAATCACGTCCTCTTGGCTAGATGGGTTGGTCGGATCATGGGGCCAGGGGCGGACATGTGGAGCAGTTTTTTCTTCGCCTGCTACGGGAGAGATCTATCATGGGAGTCGCGGACTCGACTTCCGCCGGGAGCATCACATTTCTAGCATGGGGTCGCCACAATTTTGCCACTGATGAGACCCCTGTTCTCGGCCACTCTGGGCTCAGGGACCGACTTTGCCTTTTGGAGCCACGAGTGGACACGTGGGGGTACACTAGCGGGGTCATTCCCACGCCTTGCAGTCCTTGCAGCTAGGCCGAGGGCGATGGTCAGGGAGTGTTGGGTGTCGATAGACACGGCAGGTGGGGGCATATGGCTTCCACAGTTCAGAGCAGCTTTGTCAGATCAGCGCTACGAGGAGTTCCTCAGATTGTTGGATCACATTTCAGGATTGCGTCCGGAGGCTTCCACGACAGACGGCTGGCTCTGGCTACCTGGTCAGTATTCAGCGAGCAGAGTTTATAGACAACTACTCCCGGGGGGCTCAGCACCGGAGGATACCAGAGCGGACTCCTGGCGCATCTCGCGCCTACACATGCCCCTCAAAGTCAAAATCTTCAGTTGGTTGTTTCGACGGGGCAGACTCCTGACCAAGGTATACAGATCGAGATGGGCACCACAAGCTGATCCTACATGCGCACTATGTGGGACGGCCGAGGAGGATATCACTCACCTTTTCTTCACATGCCCCTTGGCTATTGAGACCTGGCGCCGCATCGGACTTGTGGAGGTGGACACCTCAGGCCCAGGAGAGTTTTGGGCCTCGTTACGAGCACGTAACACGCGACCAAACCCGGGCTGGCGACGATCATGGACTACTGCTATGGTTACCGCATGGGCGATATGGCTGCAGCGTAATCGCACCATTTTTTAGGGGGAGAGATGCTACACTGAGAATATTGTACACCACATCTCTTCTTCTATGAGGGAGTGGGGCTTGGGATAGGGTTTTCTTTTGAGACATACTTTTTGGAAGGCATATCTTTAATGCAGCCTTCTCTATCATACGTGTACATATACCTTTTCTACTTTAATACAAATGGGAGACTACCAACCTTGTAGTCATCCTTTCCCTTCTCAAAAAAAAAAAGAGGAACTGGCAAACTGCTGTGCATGACTTAAATACAAGCAGAAAAGTCGTGCACTAGTAAAGTACTGAGACAAGGAAACATGACTGCCTAATGTAGTTGCGAACCAATATTGCAGAATATCAGTTGTTTAGACATAAAATATTTAGCATCATTGTTGTTGCTCATGCCATTTCTATATGATAGTTTTAGCATTGAAACAAAAAGTGTCCAAGAATTTGTAGTTAATCATTATTAATGGTATCCTCTAATATCCCTAACATAACAATATCTAGCCTACCAACAGTTATTAGGTTCAGCCGGTAAGTGGGTTGAACCTTGGAGAAGAGACCTAGGTTAGAAACCCAAAAGCATCATTGTTGGGAGAGGGTTAAACCTTTAACACTTTAAGCCATTGGGGTTGTGGAAACAAGCAATTACTTATCTTTTAATAGTAACTATCCTTCAGAAACATATATCAACTTATTTGGACGAGTTCAAAAGAAAGTTGAATAATTAAAGAATGTTTAATCACTAACATAAACATCCAATGGATAAAAAATTACCAAGTATCCATAAGGATTGTAAAAGAAAATGTTGAAAACAATTACAAATTCAACAATCATCGAGAAAAGCGGGTATCTTGGGTGCTGATTTAAAGTAACTGGTAATATATGGGACATGATCCATTAATGGATCAATACCTGCAAAAGGTTTCCAACCAACAAGGCAGATACCTCAGATCAACATATGGTGCAAAAAAAAAGAATGAGACCTAAAAAGTGCCAAAACAGAAACATGGCATGTTATCCATAAATTACCTAATGGCATGTCTAATAGAATTACCAGGGACGCCTCTAAATAGTCACAAGCGTGACCATGACCCTTTTTTTAAGAGGAATAGTAGTCATAACGTTTTTTTCCGAGAGGGAGACTCATACTATTTAATGATAAATGTTCGTATACCATGTGCCATTTGCATAATCCCATAACAAATATATGAAAATGCTATAGCACCTGGCACTGTCAAGACGCACTTGATAACCAACTAATGAACCATCGGAGCCAGGTGAAGATTCACATCGCTCATCAGAAACTCTTTCTGCAACAGAGATGGCCTGCAGAAGTTGTTGCATTGCTTTTAAAAACAAGGAGTCATGAGGTAAACACTTATAAAGAACTAATTCAAGTGCATCAAAACCTAAATTCTATACTTTAGACAATGAAAGTTAAAAAAAAATAGTAAAATATGTATCTGAGAGTCAAATATGATGCAACTTTGGGCAGATTCATACCGCCAATCTTCTAGGCTGAGTGCACACTATATTGCAGTAAGCTCCATGTCCTGACTGAATCATGTCATCCAAAATGAATTGAGGAACCTGCATACATTGACTACTTAGTGGTAATTGCTCAATAAAAAAAATGTTCCGAAATGAAAAATAATCTTATACTAAAACATAAAAATGTGTGTGTGTGTGGGTGGGGGGTGGGGTTGGCACAGGGCAATTCCCAAAGTACCTTGAGAATAAACTTGAATCTACAGTGGCAGACCTGAAAAGGAGAAATAAATAAGCGCCACCAGACAAGAAGTTGGTCTAGAACTAGTCAGAGTATAGGAAGAAAATCAACAGTGGAAGAGAAAGATACATGAGAACAACTTTCAGTTTTTTCCCCTGATTATCGGACTGCTTCTCCAGAATGCTTTTCAGAACAAT
>LTAE01000929.1:0-17675 GCA_001647135.1 Pontederia paniculata | reverse complement strand
TACAATAATCCATTTATGAAAATTGTTTAGGACCTTCAGAAAATATTTTATGTAAATTACAAATTCCATGAAATTTGAGAACTCCTAAGGGAAAAACTAAGAACAATCAGCTGGAGTAACTAGTCATTGTGATTATTACTGATCAATGATCTGGTGATAGTTTTTCTTTTGTTTATGTTGTTTTCTCGGCTTCCATTTTGCCACCAAGAAAAAAGCGGCAACCTACCTCCTTTACCCTTGAAAAAAAAAACTACCTCTTATTCCCCTTTGTGCTGAATTTCACATTCAAGTTTGTCAATGTGTGCACAATGAAAATATAGATAACTTCCAGAATTGCATCATCTTAAATTAAAGGATAGAAGTTTCAGATTTCGTAGTACCTGTGTTGTTTTCCCACAGCCTGTTTCACCATGAACAACAATCACATTGTTTTCAGCTAGTAATTGCAGTATATCATTCTTCAGCCCAGATATAGGCAAAGCAGCTCTAGCTTCCAACATTTTCTGGATTAAGTTCAAAAAATGTGTGATAATAGTAAGAAATAAATACACAAATGAATAGCCAAGCTGATATTTGCGAACTGAATTACATATTGCAATAGGGAAAATCATTTTGGTGTGGCAAAATATTGCGTGACAGATTTAGTTTCAACAATGATATCCAGTCAGGCAGAGAATGCAGACTATAGCCCCATTAAACATAAGACGCCAAGCCCCGATCTAGTACTACTGCTAGAAAAATTGGATAAGACAAAAAAATGTATGTTAAGAAGAAGCAAATATTACAAATATGTAAAAGAAGGGCAAAGGTGATATTTGTGATCTGAGGTTACATACTGCAATAGGTTGAATCATTCAATGTAGCAAAATATTATGTGAATAATTAGTTTCAGTAATAATGTCCAGGCAGCGGACAGAATGCAAATTATATCCTCATTTAACATATAAAACACCAAGACTCAGCAGTAGAGCTATTTTAGAAAAGATGGATAAATAAAATCAAGTACATACCATATAATTTGGCAGCTTCATTTTATCCTCTTGTTCCTTTTTCAACAATAAGTTTTCTGTTTGTTCAGAACAAGCAACTCCTGTAGTCAAAAGGCAGGGAATATATGACCGACAATAGATATATACTTATTAAGAAATTCTCAATTGTTTTTTGAAGGAAATAAATTCTCAATTATGACAAGAGAAGACGTTATATTTAGAAGCAGAGCAAGCCCTGATATCGATCCACCTACTCATATGCTAATAAAACATCACAATTGTGCTAAAACGAACATATAATTCAAAGCATAGAAAACACTATCCACCTAAATGAAAAGAAGCTGCAAATGGTTTACAACTTTAAGTCCAAAGAATATAAAAGAAAAAAATTAAGATATAATGAATCTAATGAACAAATTATCAATCTTAACAAAGATTATCTATAAGTTTAATTTGTATCACTATTTTATCCAAAGTTTGAGGTAATGTTTTGGAGCACTTCAGTTTCAGAGTCGGCCACTGCACATGTAGTGTACCATTATACCATATGAAGGGTTACTGAAGATCATTTAGATCTGTACCATAAAGGACATGACCAATAAGCATGCTGACACCAGAACTGATAAAGAAGTTGCTGCATAACATGTCTTATGATACATCATCCGCACAATTTAGTAAAACATATATTCAACTGGTTTAGCTTACAGATCATCAAACGCGAGACTATTTTAGTGAAGACACATAAAGAGATCGATCAGATAAAACTCTATATTCCTACACAAAAGGCTTAGGGTAACATGTGATAGTCATAACCTTTGTTTGAGTCTGCATAGATTTCCTTTCTATGTGTAAAAGGATGACTAGATCAATTAGCATTGATATATGAAGATCTGAACTACAGAACTTTCAGAAGAATAATCAAACTATAATGGCAATTTGATTTCATCTTTATCCTAATAAGAATATAAATTTTTTATGCGATTTTTTAAGAGCATTTTTTTTTATTTTATGCAATTTTAAGTGAACTTCAATGTATATTATTATCCATATGATATGTTCTCAGCCGTTTTCACTCCATCCATATCTTCCATGTAGAGATTGCAGATATGCATCACTACTATTTGGCATGATCATAGTAAATGCCTCACAGTGGTTAAGCCACTACTACGATGTAGAGATTACTGACATAAATGTTTTAGACTCTAACATATGAACCAAATTTTCGAGTCCAAAGTACATGAAGGAAAGCATCAGATCTCATAAAATCCAAAACCAAAATATGCTTCTCATGCATGATATACCCAAATGCCAGAGTTTAGGAGTATTTAAGCTCTGTAACAGAAAGTACAAGCTTCCGAACTATATTGTTTGTGTCAAGTTTTATTTTCATTCTCTCTGCCACCAAAAGATGAAAACAACAAAGTTGTTTACTTGTACAGAATAAGTTAGGCTCGTGGAACAGTCACAGATTGTAAAAAGGAGTCCTCAAATGGGCTAGCCTAATACTCTATATTTTAGAAAAAAAACGATGCTCTTGCATGATAAAACGATAACATATATTTGTCCAACTTATTGATGGTTTCTTTAGAAAGTATTTGGAATTAGGGTTGTAGTCCCTGGTATGTTCAAATATACGCTGCCCTGTTATCATATTGTCCATTGTTGCCCTAAATCTTAGCACTAACAGAAACCATTATACTTCACACAAGATCTTTGCAGTTAAGCACAATCAAAATGATATGGCAAGGAGAGAATGTCACCTAGAATAATAAATTATTGATGCTTACCAAATTCCAAATACACCAGAAAATGGAAATAAAAAGCTTGTCTCTCCTATTTATCCTTAGAACCAAATTACCAACTTGTTTTACTCATATTCAAATACAACAGAATTCATAATGCCTACAAGCGGCATATTTAAAATGTATATATAGGTAGGGATGCATCAACTAGCATATGACTCCAGTAAAAACTAGGATATGACTCACTCAAGATATAGAACTAAGTTTTTGTTTTTCTCAAGTAGATCATAGATACTATCAACACAGAAAGTTCACGAAAGAATCCTTCAAGGTGACAACTAAAGGGTTAAAGCTTGTACAAATATCAGAAGATTTAAGCACATTGATGGACCATGGTGTGAAATACTCAATCTAATGTCATAATTGTTTCAGAAAATATACCTGTATTATCTGATCCTAGGACTCTACTCTTTTCTAGAGAATCACCATAAGCTTCTTCTACATATTGTGGTTCTACTACATCTTGAAGAAGAGAAATATTTTGAGCGTCAAGAGAATGAACTGATGAAGATCTTTCTAGATTCAACAGAGAATTTATAAACCCTGATCTACGAGCATCCTCAACATCTTCCAGTTTGACTGAAAAGTCATCTGTAGACCACAATTTTAAAAAGATCACTTCAACAACTAGACAAATTGCAATAGCTTAAAGAAAGAGAAAAACTAATCATTCTCTACCTTTCTGCCACATGGAAATAAATGAAGGGTATGGTTCCAATAGCATCTGGTTAAGTGGAAGCTCAGGGAAAAGCTGATAAAGGGCAAAGCATGCTACTTTGTTCTGTGCTTCCTATATGTAAAATACAGCAGAGGGATCACGAGAAAAGCATAAAGAAGATTCTTTCCTCACCTCTTTGTCAATTATCATAGAAAAGATGTGATAAGAGAAGTACACAACTTGATCACACTTGTATCTGTCTTCATGTTTTATGAGTCATCAATGTACTTTGTAATATGACCAAGATAATTCAGATTTTTTTTTCATTTTTGTGAGGTGGAGACAAATTATATAGCGAACATCAAAATCTTGCCAAGTAAAAGCACAGGGCAGCAACTACACATCTCTTTTTCATTTATATCTCATGCTAGCATACAAGCAGGAGAGAATATGGATGCTCACTGAAACTACTAAATTTAGTGGTACCTCAACAGATGTAAATGCCTCCTCATTGTTAGGCAGATGAATAGTAATGAATCCTCCAGCTTTACGGCTTTTACCACGACCACTTGCTGTGCGTAAAATACCAACAGAATATTGGAACTTGTCTTCCTTTCCTGATTGTTTGCTGTATTTGGGTGGATCCCAACCTAGCCTTTGGCAAATCTTTTGCAAAACAGCCTTAGGGAATTTTCCCAGGTCTCCCTGCCATTTAGAAAATAACAAAAAGTATAAAAGTGCATGTAGTTGAGAAAAACCAGGTTATATGTGATTTACAGCATCATAGTCAAATATCATTTTTCAAATACTGAAAGCAACCTGACCAAATATGAAGAGCTTTTGTTGTGCACTGCACAAAAAAGGTTGAAACTCGCAACAAATTGAATATTACCTTCTTCCATATTTCCTCGATGTTACCCAGATTATAGCCATAAGCAGTTTGTAAAACCCGGTTTTTCTGTTGTTGCGTCTGTATTTCTGCAGGCACTACATCTAGGGGAGAAAGATCCTCAGAAAATAAGTTATCCAGTTGTAATTCCTCTGATTCGTTAGTGTTCCCATCAGCATCAGTTTCAGGAAGAGCAGCAGTATGATCATTCTCTTTTTGACGAAAAGCTTCATCTGCATTTACGTCAACTAATGCTTTGTTCTCAAATACAGTGGCTTTACTACTATTGGTGTCTGATTCTTTTGATTCTAAAGTGCCATAATATGAGGAATCACATGAAATATCATCACAAGATTCTATAGTTGAGTCATTTTGGAAATTTGGAATGGGAATTTCATTAGAGATACCTGCATAAACAATAGATATAGTGAGAAGCATGGAACTACAGACACTTAGACCAAACATTGCAGCTTACCTAACAGAGATAACTCTTTTCTGAGTTTGCTGATAACATCACTGAAATGATCCTGACTTCTCTTGTCTCCCTTCTTCTTAGCTTCTAAAGCTCCAGCCCTTGCACGATGATATTCTTCAATAATTGATCCCGCACGAGAATCTGGATTATCCTCCTAGCATTCATTGAAAACATCTAAGGTCTCAAAACTTTATAATTCCCAGAAAAATGATGCATTAATTTACAGATGCACATTTCCAATCCTATGCTGACATAATGCAACTGAATTTGCTGGTATAGGCTCGGATGGGCAGATTATAATGTATTAACCATGATAAGCATTAAATGTGATGCCTAGGATTGAAAACTTCTGACAAAAATGATATTTAGCTGGTTTAACTTCTAGTTACAAAGGAAGAGCTAAATGTAACACATAACTAGTATATGCACTAAAACTGATATATTTTTCTCATAATTTTATGTTTAGCCTAATCCAGAAGCTATTTACTTGCTAAAACAACTAATTGAGAGATATAAATAAAAAAACAACTGCAAATGATTCTCATATGACAGTGCTTGAGAAGTACTTTGGTGAGTACAAGATAACAAAATCACGTCAAATTGTATACAAATCTTATTATGGATATGTCCCTCTAAAAAATCCTATTAAAGTCATATGTGATAGATTTGTGATTAACACAAGGATTGTAGGCAGAGAGAGATATGAATCCTATTAAAGACATTAATTTTTTTTACCTATTGTTTTAGATATGGATGAGTTACCTGTTATAATTTAGTATAAAAATCACCGAGCCAAACTAAAATAGCTAAGCATAATGACTTGTTATTGGTGTTTTCATATTTATTATCGTTCCCATTTAATATTTCTTCAGCTCCCTTGGATTCTAGAATGAATCAACAGAGACACCAATGACAAAATGTGTTGCTTAAAAGCATTTCTATCATTTTTTTTGAAAGGAAGAAGGGTGACTATACAATTTGGTAGTCACCCACATGTATTAATGCAAAAGATGTAACATGTACAAATATGTAACGGAGAGCAATGCCAAAAGGTTCTCCCAAAAAAAAGAACAAAAGAGGAACACACGAGGTGCTAACCCCATCCCCACTCTCTAAGTAGGAAAAATATGTGGTGTACAATATTCTCTATATAACATCTCTCCCCTAAAAAATCCCGAGGTTGCGCTGAAGCCATATAGCCCATGTTGTGGCCATGATGCTTGCCCATAGCCCTCGTCGACCCGTGCTACCCCGCATGCCAAGGGAGTCCCAAAAGCTGGTCACTCCCGATGTGTTCACACCTGTGAATCCCATGCGCCGCCATACCTCACTAGCGATGGGGCAGGTGAAGACTAGGTGTGCTATGTCCTCATCGGCCGACGCACACAGTATGCATGTGCAATCCACCTGTGTTGCCCATCTTGCCCTGTATACCTTGGTCAGGAGTCTGCCCGCCTCAGCAACCATGCAAAAATCTTGACTTTCAGTGGTGTGCGTGAGTGCCAAATGCGTACACTATCAGAACAGATGTCCTGTGGAACTGAGCCTCTGGGAAGCAGCTGCCTATATATCCCTCTCGCCGAGTAGTGTCCTGACAACCAGCACCTACCATAAGGCCTGGATATCACTGGGCGGTATCTCGAGAATCGATCAAATAGTCTGAGGAGCTCCTCAAAACGCTTGTCTGACAATCCTCCTGTGAAATGTGGTGTCCACGTCCCGCCTCCTGTCGTGTCTGATATTGTTCAGCACTCGCTTACCGTCGCCTACGGGTGTGCTGCGAGCGTCGCAAGGTGAGGGAAGGAGACAGCTAGTGTATCACCTGGTAAACACTCGTGCCTCTAGAAGGCAAAAGCAGTCCCGGGGCCCAGCGAGGCATGAAAGAAGGATCTAACCAATGGTAGGATGGTGGATACCCCCCGCCAAAAAGGTGAGGCGCCGCGTGGTAGGCGGGGTCGAGACTCCCATGATAGGTCCCGTCCATAGCATGCAAAGAAGACTGAGCACCGTAGATCTGATCCAGGACCCATGATCCGACCTACCCATCGGTCCAGTAGAGCCCGATTGGTTCATCTCAGGTCCTGGACCCCGAGGCCACCGTCTGACACCGGCTGACAAATCTCCCTCCATGATACCAGGTGTGTCACGGACCTGTTTGTCCCAGATCCTCGCCAGAAAAACTTGCTCCTGAGTGTGTCCATGCAACGCTCAACGAGCGCCGGCCTCCGCATCACATACATGAAATAAATCGAAAGTGATGAGAGAACGGATCTGAGTAACAACAAGCGGCCACCCCTCGATAAAAGCCTCGAACTTCATCCCTGTAGTCTGTGCTCCATCCATTCGATGACTAGTGTCAATCCTCGGGATCTTATATGTTTGTTTGAGAGGGGCAGGCCTAGATAGGTGAGCGGCAACGAGCTGCTGGGTGTGCGCAACTCCTCCACGCATCGGACAGTCTCCTCCTCTGTCATGCCGAAAGGAATGAAAGATGATTTGGCATGATTTATCTGTAGGCCAGATGCGGCCTCGAACAGCTCAACCATGATCGCCGTCCGCCGTGCTTCTGTGGCTGAGCCCTCAATGAAAAATAGGGTGTCGTTCGTGTACTGCAGAAGTGGAACCAGACTGTCCCCATCGTGCCCCGCGGTGAATCCTCTCATAATGCCTGAGCGACATGCAGAGTAAGTGCTCCGGGCAAGAGCGTCAGCAGCCAACACGAAGAGCATGGGTGACAAGGGGCAACCCTGTCGGACCCGCGTTGTGGCTGGATCCACCCTCCTACCGGCCCCGTTGATGAGGACTGAGGAGGCCGTGGAGATGCATCTCTTCACCCAAGAGATCCAGGTCGGTGAGAAACCGCGTATCTGCATAGAATGCCACAAGAAATGCCATGAGACAGAATCATAGGCTTTTGAGAAGTCGACCTTCCAGAGGAAGCCTCGTCTCCCTGTGCGCCGCCATGCTGCAATGATTTCCGATACGATGGTGTAGTTGTCTGTGATAGACCTGTCGTTAATGAAAGTTGACTGGACAGGGTGGATGAGGTCGTCAAGCACATCTCTGAGTCGATTTGCCAAGGTTCGAGCCACGATAAGGTAAATGGCATTCGACAGGGCAATCGGTCAAAAATCTCTGATCTCCTCGGCTGGTGAACGCTTAGGCAACATCAATAGTAGGAACCGGTTCAGACGCTCGAACCCCCGGTTCCCCCTAGTGAACTCCTGAATGACTGCCATGACATCATCCCTCAGGGTGGACCAGAACTCCCTATAGAAAAAGACTAGAAATCCATCAGGGCCAGGTGCACCCTCGCTGTTGAGGTCACGTAGCGCCTGGGCAATCTCCTCCTCCTCGATGTCCTGCGATAAAGATAAGATGTGGTCATCAGATAAACGAGGAAGATCTCGAGTGGACCATCGCCATCTCGGTGGCGGGGGCCACCTCGTGGCCGCTCTGAAGTGTGTCGCGATGGCTACTCCAATCTGCTCATAGCCGGTAATGGTTCGCCCCCTGGATCCCGATATGATCAATCCGGTTTGCCCTTCGTCGACTGCTCGCAAAAAGGTGGAAGAATCTGGTGTTGGCGCCGCCCTCCTGAAGCCATGTCTGGCGTGAGTGTTGCCTCCACTGAATCTCCACCTTCCTGTCCTATGTCTGGATGACCGTCTGGTGATGCCTCCTCTCCGCAGCCTCCTCGGTGATAAGGTCTCGGGTGTCCTCGACCTGGTCTAGGCGGGAGATCGCCGACAGGGCCTCGGAACGTCGTCTGTCCCTATCCACACGAATCTGTCGGTGGTATCTTCTGAGGAATGCCTGGAGGGCTGCTAGGCGCATAGCGAGAGTACGCGTTGCCGTATCCGATGGCGGTGTAGCGGACCACTGACTGGATATCCTCTCCCGCATGCCTTCCTCGAGGAGCCATGAGCGCTCAAACTGGAAACAGGTACGGCATGATTGCCCTTCATTGGACCGCCACATGATGGAGGTGTGGTCTGAGAATGGTCGCTCCATGGCCACTACCTCCGCCAGCTGGTGCGCTTCGGCTAGTTCAAGGGAGCCAAGGAAGCGATCAAGTCTCGAGCGGGCTGATGATGATGTTGTGCTCCTCCATATGAATCTACAGTTGGTTGGCGAAAAATCCACCAACGACTGGGACTCGATAAAGTCTCGAAAATCCTCTGCTGCGACGTCTCTACCATGCCGCTGGTTGGTGTAATCATCAATGTCAAGGGTGACATTGAAGTCTCCACCGATCAACCACTGCATCCCAGGTAGATGTAGACGGACAGCGTAACTCCTCCCATAGGGTTTCTCTTAGCGCCGCTCTGAGTGAGCCGTAAACACAAGAGACCGGTACTCTTGATTATCTGATCTTCGTCGAAAGTGAGCTGAGATGGAGAATCTCTCACTCCACCAACTAACGATGTCAAAGGTGTCCGAATGCCAGCCAATAATGCATCCCCCGGATCGTCCTACAGATCCGAGAGTGACGTGACCGGATAGTCGTGTCCCGCCAATCTGGCCCCATGTGCGGTCATCACACTTAGTGAGCTTCGTCTGGAGGAGAACCAAGTCTGGGGTCCATGAGCTCAAATATCGGCCAAGCGAGCGACGCCTGTCGCCCGCCCCGAGGCCGGGACATTCCAAGAGAGGACCTTCATTGGGAAATTGGTTTAGCTCTCGATATCCTGGAGCTCCTACGTATTCCCTCTGGACCTATCCTCCTACGTGAACCGGTGGTCTGGCAGTCTCGAAAGTCTGATGCCGCCGCTACGATTGTGATCTCGGGCGCCGCCCGGCCTCTGACCGGCAGGGGGTCAGTATGGGATGCGCCCATTGTTGGCGTTGACTTGGGGCTGCCTGGGGCCTTATTTCTATCATTTACGACTTCAAATTTACTTTGTGTAATATAAGAGCTTTAAGCATTATCAAATCCTATACTAGCTCTCATAAAAAAATATGCTAGCATCTATTTTATTTAGTGCATATGTGGTAGATATTAACTATGCAGAAAGATAATATTATGAGTACTATCATTGATTACATCCAAATAAAGCCTTTGAGGAAAAGACTTCTATTGAGATAAGCATACTCAAAGTGTAGGCAATGACCAAAGGAAAAAGGGTCTAACTGGAAGTTCCATTAAGATGTTGTGATGTTGAAATCAACACCTAGGCGCCGTTTGGCAATGGAACCGGAGCCAGAACTGGAATTCCATTTTGGTTCCACCAGGCTCCCCAAATGATATGACGTTTGGGGAAATCGGGCACAAAACCCGATTAAGGAACCCCGGGTCACGTGACCCGGGGTTCTAATCGCCGGTTCCTGCTAGCGGTTTTGCAATAGCAGCGTTCGCTGTTGTTGCAATTTTTTTTTGTTTTTTGACGTTTCTACAGTTTTTTTTTTGTTTTGACGCTGCACCGTTTTTTTTTTACATTGCAGTTTTTTTTTATGTTGCAACTTTTTTTTTTCTTTTCATTTTTACGTTGCAATTTTTTTCTTTACTCAACTTTTTATTTTAAATCATAAATTTTAATTTTATACTAACTTAATAATATAATTATAAAACTATTAATTATCCCATTATTTTTTTAATTAGTATTTTTAATTATCTTCATGATAATATTTTATTAATTTAAATATGAGATTAAAACATATTTCATAAATCATTTAATTATATTATTCATGAGAATAATTTTATATTATTTAAATTTATTTTATAAGAAAATTAATTTATCTTATATTTAATTTATAATATCCCATTATTTATTAGTATAAATGTATAATTATTAATTATTTAAACAAACTTATGAAAATAGTCTTATTAAAATATTAGTTTGTGAGTTTAATTTTATATTAATTATTATTTTTTATACTTTTAATCGATATATTTTACAAAAATATTTTTTATGAAAATATTAATTAGTAAGATTAATTTTATATTACTTATTATAATTTTTAAATTCAACAAAATTTTATCTTTATTAAAAATATATTTTATATTTCTGATTCTTATTTTTTATCCAAACACCCCTAGAACTTATTTATAATCATTACATGCTAGTTCATCCAAACACAATTAGAACTAATCTATCAACTCAACTATTCATTAGAACCCGGGGAACTCCACGGTTCCATTTCCAAACGCTACCCTAGAGAAAAAGGTCTTCCTACTTTTGATGTTCTTCCCTTAAAAACATTCCTCATTATGCTTGCTCAAGTTTTTAATACATCTAGATGGTTAATAGACTCTAGTCATCATTTCCCCCTAAAAGGAATATCTACAACGAGGATAGGATGTAATCAGTAGGACAAAAGTGGGAAGACCTACATAAAATGATAAAAGAGACTTAGAACAAAAACTGTTTCAAATTATAAGTATTTGTGTCATTAAAGGTTAAAAGCTTTTCTCCTATTTATGTTGACAACAACTATCTTTAAGACATGTACATGTTTGAGAAAAATGAGAGAACACCCAGTAACCTGTTCATCTTCTTCATCTTCTTGCTCCAGATAATGTTGTATCCACTCTTTGTTCAAAGAATTTCCAAAATCAAGAGACAACTCATTCCTTTGCACTTTGATTTTAAGAGGGACACCAGGTATGTTTTCTTTTTCTCTCTCAGTGTCTCGTCTTTGTTGTTGAGAAATATGGTCCTGCCTAGCTGCAGATACGATTGTAACAGTTCCTGCTTTTCACACCAAGTGTCAAAATCCTATCAAGATGACACATCCCACAAAAATAAAAGAATAATGTTTACAAAAAACAAAATGAATATTTCAGCTCAGACACAAACAAAAGGACATTTATACAACACCACATGGATTTGGCTAGAAAAACATGAAAAGTAGGATGTGATACAACTTGGATATTGTGATTTCAAATCAAAATGTAATTAAATGGGAATGCCGGAAATAAAAAATCTCTATGTTCTTGAAGTTTTTTTTTTTTGAAAGAGAAAAGATGACTATGAAGCTTGGATAGTCATCCACTTTGTATTGCCACTATGAGAAAGATGTACAAGTGTATGTCAAAATCAAAATGAGACACGGAGAGGGAGTGAGGATGCAAAAATCCATCAAAATTAGGCACCAAAACCCACTCTCTACTAAAGAAATATGCATGATGTACAGTGTTCTCCACACAACATCATTCACCCCGTAAAAAAGTAGAAGCTTGTTTATAAATGATGCATATACAACAATTGTTTTTCTTGTAAGGGAAAAGGACGATTAGGAGATTAATTAGTCATTCAGATATACGAAATCTAGGAGATTAATTGTACACCACACATCCTTTTTATTAGAGAGTGTGAGATGTGTTTTTTGGTTTTTTTTTCTTTTACGTTACGTTCGTAGCTACATTGAGGATGTCCTTTTGGCTTAGCTTTTTGGTGCTGCACTTGTAAATTTTGTAGAATTTTGATACAAACAGATGACTACCCAAGTTTGTAGTCATCCTTGCCCCTCTTTAGAAAAAAAATCTGGAGAAATGCATGTGTATATAAAACCAAAAAACTTTTAAGAGGAAGAACGCAAAAGAGATGAAGTCACTCACACAACTTGATGGCAAAAAAGGAAATTTGACAAACAAATTATGATATGTATCATCTTTTAAACAAACAAATATCCCTAGTTTACTCATTATGAAGTTCAACTGAAGGTAAAATGACCTAAAGCAGTACAGAAATTTATAGGGGGTGTAGGATGAAAGCATTAACATAAATTCATTATTGTGATGGTCAGTTCAAGTTGGAACAAAATCATATACCTAATGCCAGCAATCAATGCTATTGGTCATAAAAAATATAAAACTTGTTTTAAGCTTTATTCAATTTAGAAGTAACTACTTTCGAGGGGGAAAGGATGATTCTCAGAAGTCAACAGTCATTTAGATTGTATCAATAAGAATTATAAAAGAAACACTGCAAGAGTACAGGCTACAAAGTTAAATAGATTTAGAAGTAACCATAAACTACTCTACCAGTATAACCAAGTTTGAAGAGTTCATGATGCTATGCAAGTCCCAAAACACTTCATGAGTGGCTACTATACATGTGATCTTTAAATGCATGTGCAACGATGAGGCAGGCGAAACACATAATGAGCAATTACCTTCTTGAATAGATGTAGAGGCACCGGCACTTGAAAACTTAATTGGAAGCTCATTTCCAGGGACATTGAAACATAACCAGTCAAGCGCACTCTCGAATGTTGCACTCTCCTACAATCCACAAAATTTGCATCATTTCCATTCTTATCAAGACTCCCCAGCTAGGGTTTCCTATTCGGGAGAAGATTGATCACAATTCACCAAAAAGAATTCAACATCCATCGGTTAAATGTCTCTGGAGCCTTAAATGACGGGAAGAATCATGCAATCCAATAGAAGAATTTATAACTCTTAAAGGCCAAAGGAATCATACCTTGAGGGCGGTGAGGGCTCGTTCTATCTGATCGGACGAGAAGCCCTCAAGGGAAAGCTTGTCATAGACGGCACGCAGTCTCTTCGCCTTCTGAGCCCTGGAGGGGCCTCCACCATCGGGTACGGCGGAGAGGATACCAGTTTCCGGGATAGGCGTCGCCGTCAGCGGTGTCTGCGCGGGCGCCGCCGCCGGGGCGGGCGGAGTCCTCTCGTTGTTGAGGAGGAGGCGGCGGAGGCGCCGCTCGTTCTCGGAGGAGATCTGGAGCTTGGGAGCGGGTTTGGAGCCGGCGGCCGGCGGAGGCTTGGATTTGGCGTTCGCCTTCTGCTGCTGTTTCTTCTTTGGCGGCATCGCGTCCGATGGTGCGGCGAGTCGACGGCCACGAGGAGATTTAAAGCTCTCTTATAGAGGAATCTACGTAGCGGGTTACCGTACTGGAAACAAGAGTGTGTAACGGATACCATGCGAAATAAAAAAAAATATTTGTTATTATAATGTTCTGTTTTCTTTTACCACTTTTGGATTATGATAACTTATTTTACATATTTAACTATTTATTATTCATATTTTAGAGCGAAAGGAAAATCAAAGTTGAATGATCAATTTAACAGTTTAAACGATATATATATATATATATACTATGTATATAATAAAATTTGATTGGAGGTATATCCTACTTAACTAGGGTATACCATGCTATCTTATGTATCATGGATCTAAAATGCATAATTAAAAATAAATAATTTATTAATAAATAAATTAAGAAAGTATTAATATAGTATAATGATAATGGGTCGAGATAAATTTGATCCGATCGAAAAATAATAAGATTATTTTCGCAAACACTACCTTAACTATAACTTTTTCTCGTAGATAATCTTAAACAATAAATTTATCAATTTTAGTCCTTGAATTTATGTTGATTCGTCAATCAAGTTCTCCCACTAAATTAAATCAAAAAAATTGTTAAATTTATTTTATATTAATTACAAAATAATAATTTTACCCTTTTCTTTTAATTATTATAAAAAATTAAAAAGATAACAAATTGATCAAGATATTTCAAAATTATTAAATCAAAAAATTGTTAAATTTATTTTTTTATTAATTACAAAATAATAATTTTATCATTTCCTTTTAAATATTATAAAAAATAAAAGATAACAAATCGATCAAGATATTTCATAATTATTAAAAAAATCATTATTAAATAATGTTTGTATTATTACTTGGCTTTTTTATTTTATAATATATTTTTTTATTATATTAAAGAATTAAGGGTAAGAATGATATTTCATAATTATTAAAAAATTAACTTAATAGAATTTTGGATGAAAGTTAACAAAAGGACTAGATTGACAAATCTGAATAAATTCGAGGATTAAATTAATAAATTTATAATTTAGGATTAATTTGAAAAAAGTTATAGTTGAGGGGGTGTTAGCGAAAATAATTCAAAATAATAATATTGAATTAACTTGAGTAGAATCAAGATAAAAGAAAATTAAAATTCAACCCAACAGAATTAAAAAAAATCAGATTTAGTCGGATCGGATCATTGAGTCAGTTTTTTAGAACGTTATTCTTTTTCATATATTTTATTTTTTTATAAATAATAATATATTAAATAAAATAAATATAATGTTGATAAAAGTAACTGAAATTAATGATAAAACACTTAAAATTATTAACATATAAATAAATTTAGTGTGAATTAATTAATTTTATAGTATTACTACTATAATTTTAAAGTATTCAAGTCGAATTTTATATTATCAATTTATTAAAGTTTAACCAACTAATTTGGGTAAGGACGGTTTTAACCCGATTCAATGTAATGGCCCTACTCAATTCGTCTAAAGATAATTGGATCAATTAGTCGAGTTGATCGGGTCAGATAAAATTCATCACATCCCTTTCTATGTTTAAAAGATTACGACTCAACTATATTTTAATGCTATAATAAAGAATGACTTTAGGGGGCGTTTTCCTCCCGGTAATCTTTATAGATTACTGGTAAGTTGAACTTAAAATTACCTGAGCCCACTAGATTAGACAATCTGGATTGTCTAACATTGCAGATTACTGGTAATCCACATTATCTAAGGAGGAGTGTATATTCAGATTAACACTCAAGTGGCAATATTATTTATATTAATTGTCATATTCGCCCTTTTAAATCTTCCATAAATAAACATATCATAATAATAACAAACATCAATAATAATAATAACAACAACATTAAACTATTATTATTATAAATTAATAATTATAATAAATAATATTTAAATAATATTATATTATTATAATCATATTATGAATTAAAAATACCACTAATTGTTATTTATAAGTATTATTAATTAGACTAATATTTTTATAAATTATTATTATTAATATGAATATTATATTATTATTACTTAAATTTGAAGGGTATTAATTACTTAAATTTATTAATTTGTGAGTTTATATTTAAGTTGATAAATTTTTAACTTGATAATATTTATAAGGGTATTTTGGTAAAATGATGTATATTATTTAGTAATCATTTATATAAGTAAATATGATAATATGAATTACCACTTAGATTACTTATATATAGTAAACAAGATAATGCACATTACTGATAATTTAATATGTGGTAATCTTTTTGTTAGGTAATGTACTAAATTATTAGGTAATGTTAAGAGGTAATGCAGCAAACGTCTCCTTAGAAAGATTAAAAATTGTTAACATTTTTAAGTATGAATATCTTCTTAAACATCTAATATTTTCCTTATTTGCCTAAAAATACGAATAAGAATTTTTATTTGCGACAAAATCAGAATAATAATTTTATTAAAAAGGAAAAAGAGTATCGTTTTATAAAAATGGGATGAGTTGGTAAATTCTTTTCAGTAACTCAGAGAAAATTCATAATTTTCTTTTTGCTAATGACCTTCAGGTTCAAACTGAAGGCAGAAAAGTATTTGAGATTTTTATTTTCCACCAATAATCTTTTGCTTTTCCTCAGCTTATTTTGTTTTGGAAAATAATAATTTTCAAAAAAAAATATTTCGTAATTTTCTTATGTTCGATCATCAGAAAAAAAAGTTAGTTAATAAAAATATTTTTTTATCAAGAACTTGTCACAGTAGGAGAATCAATCCGTTTCTTACATCATACATATACAAAAAAAATTAATAAATAATTTCAATATTTTGTTACAGAACCATATCGAAGAAAAGTTTCTGAGGAAAATATCAGAAAAATATCTTCCTTCAAAATATTTATCCATACAACTTATTTTCACTAAAACCAAAAAATCTTAATCATTTTAAAGAATATTGAAGATTATTAGATTTATCATCTCTTAATTCAAAAGCAAATGTCAAAACAGTTCAACATTTTTTTGCAATCGATTCCAAAAATTGCCGCGCGAAATGCCTAAAGAAAAGTTTCATATATTTTTAAAAAGAAAATGACTTTTAGATATAATATATAAGGTTATTTTCTTTAACATTTCTTAAACTATTATTTTTTCACATCTAATCATAACTATAAATTTATAAATCTTATTTTCTAAATTCATCCCAATTTGACATTTAAGTTTCTATTAAATTTCATCCAAAATTTTTTATTAATATTTTTAAAATAATTATAAAATATAAATTTTATATCTACTTTTTTATTAAATAAAAATATTTAAAAATTAATTAAGAGTAAAACTTGTTTTAATAATAATTGTTTGTCGTTGTCACGGCAATAATGAACCAAACTTAATATTTACAAATATTATGCTCATGTTAGTATTTTTACTTTTAAATAAAATTGCATATATTAAAAAGTAAGAGTATAATTAATTTTTCATAAGTATTAAAAGTTAATTATTATTAATAACTTAATGATAATATTTTTTTATTAGAAAAGAAGGTTCATAGTTTAATATATGAAAAAATACTGAAAATAAAGAGGTACTGATAAGATTTAAACTCGAAACCTCTCGATACTAAAGTTAAGGATGATTACCATATTAAATTAATAATAATATTTAAGTGTTAAATTAGTATGAGTTAAGTGTTATTAAAAAGATAATTATTGAAACCCGCTACTTTCCTCGGCGCGGTCACGCGCTTTATATCGTAACGGGGGCGTTACTTTCATCCATCACTGGTCACCCTCCGGTTGCTATGACTTTGACCTCTTCCCAAAGGTAGAAAACGAAGTCCAAATGCGAAAGGTGTGATGCAGTAATCACTGCGTCTCCTTCTTCTTCATGCCTTCTCCTCTTCCTCTTCCTCTTCCTCTTCCTCTTCCTCTTCCTCGACGCCTTATGCTTTCTCTAAAGCCCATCAACTACCTCGCGCCAATGGTGGCCTCCTTCCTCCTCCTCGTCCTCCTCCTCTCCGGCTTCGTCGAGTTCCCCTCCCTCTCCTCCCCTCTCCCCCTCCCCGTCACCG
>LTAE01000928.1:36000-57200 GCA_001647135.1 Pontederia paniculata | reverse complement strand
GAAAACCCTCTCAAAAAAAAAAAAAAAAAACAAACAAACATTGCAACTGAAGTGTTACATAGTAATTTAACATTATCAATAATATCTTAATGGATGATTACACATGGTAATCATCCTCTTCACTCTCAAAAAAAAAAAGGAAGTGTTACATGAAATGCATACTAGTTGTAAGCTTGCATATTAACATTTTTCTTTTTTCTCGCCACATTCACGTTTCTCTGGTGTCAAATTGACAACAAGATGACCATCCACTAATGGTATATGATCATTTCTTTCAGAAATAAGGAACTGATGATGGAAGAATAAAAAATAGGAGATCTTATATGTTCACTTTGTTACAACTCAAAATATGTGTCCTCTGTTTTGCTAGGTGCTAGTATGGAAAAAATATCCTTCCAAGTATTTAAATAATGTCATAAGTGCTTACTTCTTCATCGAGTAGAACTATACTGAATTCTAGAAAGATTGGAAGGAACCAGAGGTGAAAAGATCAAAGACAAAAAGAAAAGAAACAGAAGAAAGACAATGAGGGTAGGGTGGAGTAAGCTGGTTTGTGCATGTGCTGAGCTTTCTTGGCTCTGCCAATTTGATTAAGTGATGATGACATTAATGGTTAGTTTCGTTTTTGTTAGTTATGCTGCTACATTTGTATTTTGGTTGATACATAGTATTTATCCTTTCTGCGTTCAATTCTTTTTGGTTTTTTCTTTTCAATGACCCCGTTTACTTATGTTTTTCCTTATCCTGCATAATAGAACTTCTTACTGGACAAGTTTGCATAGTCTTGTGTAATGATAATGATAATATGAGATTGCATAACATTTCAGCTCTACCCTTTTAAAAAATAATAGGATGTCAATAGTGATACATAGGTGACCATGCTGGTGTGTACGTGCTGTGATTTATGGACAACTTGTGGTTGCATGGTTGTTGTATACACATTCATTTATGTGAGACCTATTGCCATAATGCTAATATCTTTTTTCTGTTTCACCCAAAAAGGAACATTTAATTCTTTAATTATGTGGTTGACTAGTTATTTAAGCAATATGTTGAGTGCTGCCACTCTCATGACCTAATATATGCAGTTATGATTACTCATATAGTGTGTTATGACTATATCATCTTAAGAATTTCAAAAATGTGCTTGCTCTCCTGGCTTGTTGATGCATGCATATTTTAACATGTTTTAGATCCTGCATTAAGTCTGTTTTTGAGATGATTCTTCACAGCATGCATCTATTAGGTTCATATTTTGTTATAATTCTTTCAAGAGACGGAATGTACCTCTGTTTGATGTTTTTATTGTAGAAAGGCGGCTTATATGGCAAAGGAAATAACTTTTGGACCAACATCGAAAGAGTGTTTAGAGAAGAGAATCCAAGTTATAGCAGCTATCATGGGCCGTGATGGTACATTACGGGCCATGATACATGAAGATCACATGCTGATGACATCCATTATGGGCCGTTATGCGAAGTCACGACCTCAACAGAGTGGTGTTAAACGCATTACGGTCGTGACGACGCATTACGGGTCATTACTTGTCAACTTGCGGGCCACAACGCTTCATCACGACGTCAACAAAGGCTGCTCAACTTGAAGATCAAACCGTTACGGGCCGTGAAGACTCATCACGGGCCGTAAGTCATAATGTGCAAAGTTTAGAACCATTCGGCGCCCGACTTACATGTCGTGATACTCTATCACGGACCATGAGGAGATCAACTTCTATAGACTCAGCATGTAACGAGCCGTTAGCACAGAGCATCAGCTCACATTCACAGAACTTCACGGTCGTAACCTATGTTACGGGTCATTACGCTAGTATTCACGGGACGTTATCAAAAGTCACGACATTAGAAGCAACATGGAGGAATTAATGAAAAGATTTATGACGACGATGGAAACCAAGGTAAACAAAAATGATGCTTCTATTAGAAACTTGGAAATGCAGATAGGACAAATAGCGAAAGCCCTGGCTGAGCGCGCACCAGGATCTTTCCCGAGCAACACATATACGAATCCTGTCAGTCTCCAGAAACCTTGAGCAATAGGGAGGTAATAAGTCAAGCTAACGATTATAACTTAGAACTATTCTGTCTAAGCCCTTACCTCGAGTATAGTTCTTTTTTTCTCTCGAGTGTTCATAGAGTTCTAGTTGAGTCGTCTAGGCTTCTGGTTGCCTAAAGTATTTGAGGCCTTCACCTTAGTATAATTCACATTCCATTACGGGCCGTTAGAAGTCGTCACGGGCCGTGAAACTCCGAATCACGACCTGCAAAATTGTATCATGACTGGTTAAGTGGTGAGCAGAAGCTTGGGTATGTCATCACGGTCCGTTATAACTGATCACAACCCGTTACCCTATGAATTGCCTTAATTGTAACCTAGTTAACGATCCATGACTCTTCGTTAAGGGTTCAACAGAGCGGCCTGAGGGATGAAAATTATTTGTCACGGGCCGTAATATTAAACACAGACTTGTAGTGAGCGTCATCACGAGCCGTAGGAGAGAATAGCGAGGTCCACAGAGGTGTGAGCATTCATCACCATGTGTCACTACCCGTGATCAATGTTCACGGGTCGTAAGTCACTATTTCGAGTTGAGCAAACCTGTGAGTATCTCGACTTATGGCCCGTAAAGATCGATCACGACATTGACCTTGAATCGTTACTTCCATCTGTTACGCCCGTAATATTGTATTATGGTCCGTGAGGATTTCATTAAAAGGCCATCCCATTACCATGCGGAACACTAACGAACCGTGAAACATCTTACGGTCCGTAAGTTATCATTTTTAGAAACCCCAACCTGCACGTTACCCGATTTACGGGTCGTGACCCATGTAACGGGTTATGAAACATTTGAACTATCGCCAGTGTCCCACCTACCTGCATTTAACGCCCCGCGACGAACATTCACGACCAACGAAGCGGTCAAAAGCTCCGTAACCCAACCCTGACGCCTCGTGAAGCCACATAACGCCACGTGATTCATGATTTGACCGTTCAACACGTTGATTTCACGGGCCGCGATAGATTTATTACAGCCGTGAGGGTTCCATTCTCTTCTATATACTAACCCTTTCTGCAACTCCATTTTTTTCTCCAAGTCCGGCTTCTTCGGCGAAATCAACGATCGACGACGTCTTCTCCATCTCCGGTGTTCCCTTCGTCGACGTGCGTTCAACAACATCTAGGAGACGACAAGTGACCAAGCATTTCGGCGTCGGACGCGACATCTTCGATCGTCTTCTCCGACTCCGGCGACTTACACCTCGATGGCTCACGACCTGTTACACTACAAAACGGGCCGTGACGATGAAGAAGACACATAGCATTGCAACCGCAACATCCATCACGAGGCGCAACTGCAATGATTACTGGTCATGACTCATCGTCACGCCCTGTGACCCTCCTTCTAAGCTTCGGCAATTCGGCATCGCGCCCCGCAACGTCCCTAATGGCCCGCAACAACGCATATCGTGACCCATAACCTCTGTTCACAGGCCGTGACACATCTCTAGAGTTCTTCAGCGCCTCTGCATCAGCCATTATAGCGATTCACGCCCCACAACCTACTATATCATGACCCGTAACTGCCTATCAGGGGTCGTGACCAATTGGCGAGTTCCAACCATCCTCACCGCAAGAAGATGCCGACACGTCGCCTCCATGATGATTCAGTTCGTGAAGAGCAGGCCCCATCTCCCGCCTTAGATGTGATTCTGAAGCCTCCCAATCTGGTGTTAAAGAAGATTGACCACCGAGCGCAGGAGGGTGTTCTTGTCTTCTCCGAATTGGGCCCACTCATTTTTCTCACGACGCAACCATGTTGGAGTACAACATGAGGGACTTCGTTCATCAGCTGTTCGATAACATCGGCCTCGACTTTTTCATCCGCCAGTTGTGGCCCACATATGAGTATCTGACTCTCGAATTTCTAAGTTCTTTTGAAGTCAAGAACCCGACCGGCGACATGAGGCCGTCTTATTCCTTCTTGCTTTACAACACTAAGTTTTCATTCTCTCTTATGGAGTTTAATGCAGTTTATCAATTTCCAGATGAGGGGCATATTCGGGTGCCCAAAGACTTTGATGCAACAGACTTCTGGAAGAGGATAATCGACGTTGAGCACCTGAATTATCAAACGACAAAGAGCACGATGATCCAGAATTGGTGTTTCGATATGTGCACCGGATCCTCTTCAACCATCTACGGGAGGGGCGACACTGAAGGCTCGGTCACAGAACTCGAGTTGTTCTTCATCTATTGCATGGCCACCCGCACTCCTATCAATGTGGGAGCCTTTCTGGCGATGACCTTCCAGAAAACATCGAAAAAGGACAAGGGGATGATCGTCATCGGTGCTCTGATTACTCCCATTGCCCACCATCTGAAGCTCGACATGGAGGATCTTGAGTCGATGGATAACACAATATTTTTGGATTATCGTATTGTCCAAACAATGAAGCTCGGGGGACTTAGGAGGGGAATCGGTGTTTTCTTCTTCAAGGACACCGACTTCGTGCTGTCGTGTTTTGAGTCGGAGAGATTCAACCCCTTCAACCAGGAGAATCGGATTATCCTACCTTCAGACGCACCTCGACCACCTCCGATTGTTACACCTCGCCGTGTACCTGAGCCCTGCCGGCTGGAGCAGCCGACTTACATGGATGTCTATCCTACCAGTGTGCCTGTCTTATGATTTTTCTGCTATGCTTACTATTTTGACGTCTATTTAGAGTGATAGAGCGCAATGATTACTGGTAGAGCGCAATGGCGTCGTATGATCCATGTAGCCGACCCCACCTAGTGGGATAAGACTTTGTTGTTGTTGCTTACTATTTTGACGTCTATTTAGAGTGATGTTCGTGATATCCATTCCCGTCAGGAGGGAACTGAGCAGAATGAAATGACACAAAAGAAAATACAAAGAGATGATGCAACGTAGTCTAATCCTGTGGTGGCGGTGGCGGCGGTGGGTAGAAAAGTAGTGCACCATAATGTCCCTGGTCGACGTGATAATCATGCATGTGTCGGACTATGTTCTCAGTCCTCTCTTGGCGAGCGTGGATATCACGAAAAGCAGTGCGCCATAATGTCCCTGGTCGATGTGATAATCATGCATGCATCAAACTATGTTCTCAGTCCTCTCCTGGCAAGCACGGATATCACGAACATCACCCTGAACAGACGTTAGAATAGTATGCATAGCAGAAAAATCATAAGACACAAACACACTCGTAGGGTCGACATTCATGTAAGTCGGCTGCTCCTGCTGGCTGTGCTCAGGTACACGGCGAGGTGGAACAATCGGAGGTGGCCGAGGTGCGTCTGAAGGTAGGATAATCCAGTTGTCCTGGTTGGAGGGGTCGAACCTCTCCGACTCTAAACACGACAACACGAAGTCGGTGTCCTTGAAGAAGAAAACACTGATGCCCCTCCTAAGTCCCCACAAGGTTCATTGCTTGGACAATGCGATAATCTAGAAATACTGTGTTATCCATCGACTCATGATCCTGCATGTCGAGCATCAGGTGGTAGGCAAAGGGAGTAATGAGAGCACTGATGACGATTGTCCCCTTGTCCTTCTTCGATGTCTTTTGGAAGGTCCTCGCCAGAAAGGCCCCCACACTGATAGGAGTGCGGGTGGCCATGCAGTAGATGAAGAATAGCTCGAGTTCTGTGACCGAGCCTTCACTGTCGCCCCTCCCGAAGATGGTGTTGGAGAGGATTCGGTGCACATAGCGGAACATTGGATTATGGATCATCGTGCTCAGCGCCGTTTGATAATTTAGGTGCTCAACGTCAGTGATTCTCTTCCAGAAGTCTGCTGCATCAAAGTCTTTGGGCACCTGAATATGCCCCTCATTCGGAAATTGATAAACTGCATTAAACTCCATCAGAGGGAATGAAAACTCAATGTTGTATAGCTGGAAGGAATAAGACGGCCTCTTGTCGCCAGTCAGGTTCTTGACTTCAAAAGAACTTAGAAATTCGAGAGTCAGATACTCATATGTGGGTCACAATTGGCGGATGAAAAAGTCGAGGCCGATGTTGTCGAACAGTTAATGAACGAAGTCCCTCATGTTGTACTCCAACATGGTTGCGTCATGAGAAAAATGAGTGGGCCCAATTCGGAGAAGACGAAGAACACCCTCCCGCGCTCGGTGGTCAATCTTCTTTAACACCAGCGTGGGAGGTTTCAGAATCACATCTAAGGCCGGAGGCGAGGCCTGCTCTTCAGGAACTGGATCATCGTGGAGGCGACGTGTCGACATCTTGCGGTGAGGACGACTGGAACTCGCCATATGGTCACGACCCGTGATAGGCAATTACGAGTCGTGATAAAGTAGGTTGCGGGGCATGAATCGCTGTAACGACTGCTGCAGAGGCGCTGACGAAGTCTAGAGATGTGTCACGGCCCGTGAACAGAGGCTACGGGTCATGATATGCGTTGTTGTGGGCCGTCACAGACGTTGTGCCTCGTGATGGATGTTGTGGTCGCAATGCTATGCGTTTTCGTCGTCCTGGGTCGTGATGCAACAGTTGAAGTAGAAGTTGTCGGGGTCGAAGAAGACGATCGAAGATGTTGCGTCCGACGCCGAAATGCTTGGTCGCTTGCCGTCTCCTGGATGCCAGTGAATGCGCGCCGACGAAGGGAACGCCGGAGATGGAGAAGACGTCGCCGATCGTTGTTTCGCCGAAGAAGTCGGAGTTAAAGAAAAATGGAGCATCGGCGATGGAGAAAACTACACAAGGGTTAGTATCAATGTTATTAGAACCGGACCGGACATTGACCCGACGAGGCTCTTGGTTCAGGTCGAATCGGTCGAACCGATCAAGCCGGATGGTCGAACCGGTTAATAATTAAATAATATATTTATTTACAACATCTACTAAACCATATTTCTTAATTATTATAGAATTACATATTATTTTATAATAACATAATTTACAAGTTTCAATTAAAGATAAATGACAATAATGCTTTTTATTTTAATATCAAACATACATTATAATTTATAAATGTATATTTCATGAATTCAATTATTAATAAACATCATAAAAATGTTAAACTTGGAAGAAAAATAAAATCTAACTTTTTTTATTCAATTATTCATTTTTTTAATATTTTTTCTATCAAAAAAAGATAAAAAATGCAAAAGCAATATGGTATTTGCATAAAGCAAATTTATTTAAATGAAAATGGAAAGTCATATAGTTTGCATAGAAATCTTATATATATAATATTAGATTTCTCATTATCACTAAACACTACTTAGCATTCTGGTAGAGTAGATGACAATTGAATTGGTAGACAAGGGTTCAACTCCAAGTGATGACACTATTTTCCTCATTTTTGAACAAAAGAGCAATTATTGATAGGTCTGATTAAACCGGCCGGTCTGATGAAAATCGTCCGGTTCAAGAGGTCAAACTTGAGTTTTGATCGGGTTTGACCGGTTCAAAACGGTTTGAATGCTAGTCCGGTTTGAAGAGCGAACCAAAACCGTCTTAGTGAGCGGTCGACGGTTGAACCGGTCGGACCGACCGGTCCGGTCCGGTTCTAACAACACTGGTTAGTATATAAAGAAGAGAATGGAACCCGTCACGGTTGTAATCAATCCATTGCGGCCCGTGAAATTAATGCCGAACGGTCAAATCATGCTTCACGAGGCGTCATGTGCATTTACGAGGTGTCACAGGTGAGTTACGGAGCATTTGACCGCTTCGTTGGCCATGAACGTTCGTCGCGGGGCGTTAAATACGGGTAGGTGGGACGCTGGCGACAGTTCAATGGGATCCCAATTTTTATAGTGTCACATAGAGATCCCAGATTCATAGATAGATTCTGGAGGAGTCCAGGATTCTTTTGGGACACTGCTGAATTATAGTACAACATTCCATCCCAGAGTGGTGAGTATTAAAGGACCATCCTGACACTAGAAGACATGCTCAGGGCATGTGCTTTGGATTGTCAGTGGGAGATGATCATCTCTCACTGATAGAATTTGCCTATAATAATAGCTACCACGCCAGCATCGGCATGACACCATATGAAGCTTTGTATGGGAGACCGTGTCGTTCGCCAGCCTGTTGGAGTGAGGTTGGAGAAAGGAAATTATTGGGCCCAAAAATTGTACAACACTATGCTGATAAGGTGGACCTGATTAGGAAGAGGATGAAGACAGCTCAGGATCGCCAGAAGACTTATGCAGATAAAGGCAGAAGAGAACATATTTTCAAAGTTGGTAATAAAGTTATGCTCAAGACTTCTCCTACAAAAGGTGTAATGCGATTCAGCAAGCGCGGGAAGCTCAATCCAAGATATGTTGGACCCTTTGAAGTACTGGAGTTGGTTGACCAAGGAGCATGTAGACTTGCACTGCCTCCTTATGGGAGAGTATATAACGTTTTCCATGTTTCCATTCTTCGAAAGTATAAGCATGATGCAAATGTTATCAGGATTGAGAAGCCAAACCTCAAGGCTGACCTGATTTATGAAGAGTAACCTATTGAGATTCTAGATCAGCAAACCAAGCGACAGGGGAGCAAGAATGTGAGACTTGTTAAGTTTGCTTGGAGCCATCATCAAAGCAGGGAAGCTACCTGGGAGTTAAGGAGGAAATGCGCAGACAATTTCCTAATCTTTATGGTAAGACCCTATCTTAACCATGAATTCGAGGACGAATTCTTTTTTTTTTAAGGTGTTTATAATGTAACTCCCCAAATCTCATCCCTAATTATCTCCCAACCTAACCAGATTTTATCTTCCCAAAAGTATATCTCTTCATATTTAATTTCCCCAAAAGATATTTCCTTATCTATGAAGGGAGAAATCAGAAATTTAATTTCGAAATTCGAATTTAAATCTGAAACAAAATTCAGATTCTCCCACAAAATCTGGGCTCCTAAGTTATAAATACCCTCTCAGAAATTTTGTTCTCTTTTCTTTAGCCGGCCTTAGCTTTCTTCTCTCCTTGTGCCTTATTCAAGAGATCTCAAGATATTTGTGATGATTGATCACCTGCTAACCAAGGAAAAGTTGTAGGAGAGGAATCGCTGCAGAGAAATGACGAGAACTCGTGAAGAAATCGACACAAAAGCTTAAGTCTTAAAGTGTGTACCGTGGCGGATCACTAGTGGATTTGAACTCTAGATTTATTGATCATGTCTAGAGCTTTTATCCAGATTTTTCTATGATTCCTTGATTATGCCGTTCATGGTTTAAATCATGTTTTCTTCACTTTTATATCATCTTGATTCATGTCTTTAATCTTATTTCATAACATTCCTTATCAAGGCGTGATATTGTTCGCTCTGGGCCTTAGCCCGCACGATTTTACCAAAACACGTCACAACCTAATGAAGGTCATGTTCCTATATATACCCAGCATCTCTCCCGTGACTTGTGCATGTGAGACTAACCCAATGCATGCCTCTTGCATCCTCGTTGAGTGATCTCCCACGAATAAGATTAAAGGCATGAATCAAAATGATATAAAAGTGAAGAAAACACGATTTAAACCATGAACGATATAATCAAGGAATCATAGAAAAATCTGAAGAAAAACTCTAGACATGATCAATAAATCTGGAATGCAAATCCACTTGTGCTCTGCTACGGTACACACCTTAAGGCCTAAGCTTTTGTGTCGATTTCTTCACGAGTTCTCGTCTCCTCTGCAGCAATTCATCTCCTACAACTTTCCTTTGGTTAGGAGGTGATCAATCATCACAAAGGAGAGAGTTTTTTAGCCTTACCTTGAGATCTATTGAGTAAGGCATAGGGAGAGAAGAAAGCTAGGGCCGTCTAGGGAAAAGAGAACAAAACTTTTGAGAGGGTGTATTTGTAATTTAGGAGCTTAGGTTTTGTGGGCAAATCTGAATTTTGTTTCAGATTTAAATTCAAATTTCAAAATTAAATATTTGATTTCTCCCTTCATAAATAAGGAAATATCTTTTGGGGAAATAAAATCTGAGGAGATATACTTTTGGAAAGATAAAATTTGGTTAGGTTGGGAGATAATTAGGGATGAGATTTGGGGAGTTACATTATAAACACCTTAAAAAAAAGAATTCGTCCTCAAATTCATGGTTAAGATAGGGTCTTACCAAAAAGATTAGGAAATTGTCTGCGCATTTCCTCCTCTAACTCCTAGGTAGCTTCCCTACCTTGATGATGGCTTCAAGCAACCTTAACAAGTTTCATATTCTTGCTCCACTGGCGCTTGATTTGCTGATCTAGAATCTCAATAGGGTACTCTCCATAAGTCAGGTCAGCCTTGAGGTTTGGCTCATCAATCCTGATAACATTTGCATCATCATGCTTATACTTTCGAAGCATGGAAACACGGAAAATGTTATGCACTCTCCCATAAGGAGGCAGTAAGTCTGCATGCTCCTTGGCCAACCAACTCCAGTACTTCAAAAGTTTCAACATATCTTGGATTGAGCTTCCCGCGCTTGCTGAATCGCATTACACCTTTTGTAGGAGAAGTCTTGAGCATAACTTTATTACCAACTTTGAAAATCTGTTCTCTTCTGCCTTTATCTGCATAAGTCTTCTGGCGATCCTGAACTGTCTTCATCCTCTTCCTAATCAGGTCCACCTTATCAACATAGTGTTGTACAATTTTTGGGCCCAATAATTTCCTTTCTCTGCCTTTATCTGCATAAGTCTTCTGGCGATCCTGAACTGTCTTCATCCTCTTCCTAATCAGGTCCACCTTATCAACATAGTGTTGTACAATTTTTGGGCCCAATAATTTCCTTTCTCCAAACTCACTCCAACAGGCTGGCGAACGACACGGTCTCCCATACAAAGCTTCATATGGTGCCATGCCGATGCTGACGTGGTAGTTATTATTATAGGCAAATTCTATCAGTGGGAGATGATCATCCCAGCTACCCTGCCAATCCAAAACACATGCCCTGAGCATGTCTTCTAGTGTCTGGATTGTCCTTTCATACTGACCATCACTCTGGGGATGGAATGTTGTACTATAATTCAGTCGTGCCCCAAAAGAATCTTGGAAACTCCTTCAGAATCTAGCTGTGAATCTGGGATCTCTATCTGACACTATATCACGGCCCGTAACCAAAGTCACGACCTTTGAATCGGGTGATGTGTAGGTTGGGACTTTTGAAAATGATAACTTACGGGCCGTAATATGTTTCACGGTCCGTTATGGATGGCAATAACGAGTTTAGGTCAAGATCGTAACGGAACCTAACGGGCCATAACTCGAGGTACCAGAAGGTTCAACAGACCTAGGGTAGGACTTACGGTCCGTGAAACATGATTACGGGTCGTGACATATGAAAATCTGGAGTGCATCGTCCCTGTTGAAGTCGTAACCTACGGTGATGGGTCGTTAATCAAATTTCCAGAGGTGGTATTTCTCTATCATGGGTCGTTATGGTGTATTATGGCCCGTAATGATGATAGTAATGATGTGGGTCAAGATCGTTACCTTGCGAACCGTAAATCGAGACACTAAGAAGTTCGCTCAACTCAACTCGTGACTTACGACCCGACCAGTGACCAGTGAGCACGGGTAATGACACATGTGGTGAATGCTCGCACCTCCTCAGTCGACCCCGTTATTCTCTCCTACGGCTCGTGATGACGCTCACGACAAGTCTGGGTTTAACATTACGGCCCGTGACAAATAATTTTCATCCCTCAGGCCGCTCTGTCGAACCCGTAACGATAAGTCACTGATCGTTAACCAAGTTATGATTAAGGCAATTCTCAATGTTACGGGTCGTGATCAGTTATAACGGCCCGTGACGAACTACCCAAGCTTTTGTACCCTACTTAATCAGTCGTGATACAATTTTGCGGGTTATGATCTGCCGTTTCACGGCTCGTGATTGATTCTTACGGCCCGTGATGACATGGAAATTATCATACGGTGAAAGACTTGAACATTTTAGGCAACCAGAAGCCTAGATGACTCAACCAGAACTCTATGAAGACTCAAGAAAAGAACTATACAAGAGGCAAGGGTTTAGACAGGATAATTCTAAATTATAGTCGTTAGATTGACTTTCATTCTTACCTTGCTATAAGAGTCAAAGATATCAAAGAACCCTATCATATCGTTTGGTTGGCGGCCCAGGTAATGTTTCACCATATACCCATTGACATTGAACTTATGTGAGCCATGAGTGTGGACAACTCTACTGCTCCATATGGTGATGATTTCACAACGATGAAAGTTCCAGACCACCTAGATTTAAGTTTTCCTAGAAAGAGTCTCAACCTGGTGTTAAATAGTAGTACCTTCTGTCTTGGTAGAAATTCAGTTTGTTTCAGGTGCATGTCATGCAATTTTTTAGTACTCTCTTTATATATTTTGCTATTTTCATTGGCATGGTGTCGGATTTCCTGCAACTCATTCAACTTTATAACAATCTCTCACCCCCCGCTGCATCTAAGTCAAAATTCAGAAATTTTGTCTCCCAATATGCCTTATGTTCTAGTTCAACGAGTAGGTGACAGGATTTCCCAAAAATCAATCTATATGGAGACATGCCTATAGGTGTTTTGTAGGCAGTTCTATATGCCCACATAGCCTCCTTACCAGAGCTATTCACTGTTTCTCAAAAATTCTTTTGAGCTCTCTATTATAAACCTCTACCTGCCCACAGGTTTGAGGGTGATATGGGGTACTTAATTTATGGCGGATGTTGAACTTAGCTAGAACATTTTCTACAGTCTGATTACAGAAGTGGGTGTCATTGTCACTTATGATAGCCCTGGGTGTACCAAACCGCATGAAAATGTTCTTCCTCAGAAAATTTGCCATTACCTTGGCATCATTTGTGGGTGTTGCAACATCTTCTACCCATTTAGACACATAGTCCACCACAATCAAAATATACTCATTATTCAAGGACTTAGGAAACGGCCCCATGAAGTCAATGCCCCAAACATCAAAAATATCACAATAGAGAATGCTATTCAAAGGCATTTCGTTCAGTTTAGAGATGATACATGTCCTTTGGCACCGATCACATGACTTACAGTAGGCTTTTGCATCTTTGAATATCGACGACCAGTAGAGTCCGCTCTCTAGCACTTTTGCTGCTGTCCGGTTGGCTTCGAAGTGTCCTGCCATCTCGTCATGATAGTACTTCAAAATGTTTTATATCTCATCTCTCACACATCGCTTTATGACTTGATCTGCACACAATTTAAACAAGTATGAGTCTTCCCAGTGGTAGTGCTTGACATCCAAGACGAACTTCTTCCTCTGGTGGTGTGTCATGCCCTTCGGAATTCATTTACCTACAAGTTACCAAAATTTGCATACCAAGGGGTTAAGTCGGAGGTTCGATTTACTATACACACAAAAAAGATCTTTTCATCTGGAAATTCCTCTTGAATGTCCGAGTTATCATGGGGTGCCAGGCGAGACAAATGGTCCGCTACCAGATTTTTCGTTCTTTTCTTATCCTTCACTTCCACATCGAATTCCTGGAGTAGAAGGATCAAGCGAATCAAGCGGGGCTTTGCGTCCTTCTTTGTCATGAGGTGCTTTATTGTTGCATGGTCTGTATACACAACAATTTTGGAGCAAAGAAGCTAAGCACGAAATTTATCAAATGCGTAGATTATCGCCATAAATTCCTTCTCCATTGTTGCGTAATTGAGCTGAGCTGGGATTAGTGTCCGGCTTGTATAATAGATTGCCCAGAAAGTCTTGTCTTTGCGCTGCCCCAACACTGCTCCAATCGCCACGTCGCTCATGTCACACATTATCTCGAACTGCTCATGCCAATCTGGCGTGACGACAACCGGTGCAAAAATAAGACATCTCTTGAGTGTATTGAACGCCTTCAAACACTCATCATCGAACTCAAACTTTGTGTCCTTCACTAGCAATTGAGTGAGTGGCTTCGCTATCTTTGAAAAATCTTTGATGGAAGCCGCGATAAAATCCCGCATGTCCGAGGAAGCTCCTCACAACTTTTATGCTCAACGGTGGTGGAAGATTGACTATCACGTCTATCTTGGCCTTATCCACCTCAATTCCCTTTTGTGAAATCTTATGGCCAAACACAATTCCTTCTTGTACCATGAAATGACACTTCTCCCAGTTGAGTAGTTTCTTCACATCTCTCCAACACTAAAGAAAGGTTATGCAGATAATTCTCAAAAGATTCACCAAATAAAGTAAAGTCATTCATAAATATTTTCAAAATACGCTCATTCATGTTAGAAAAAATGGACATCATGCATCGCTGGAACGTTGCAGGTGCATTGCACAGTCCAAACGGACAAGGTTAGTTTCTTCACATCTCCAACACTAAAAAATGGACAAGGTTAGTTTCTTTACATATCTCCAACACTAAAGAATGGTTATGCAGACAGTTCTCAATAGAATCACCAAATAAAGTAAAGTCATTCATGAATACTTCCAAAATACGCTCATTCATGTAAAAAAAAATGGACATCATGCATCGCTGGAACGTCGCAGGTGCATTGCACAGTCCAAACGACATTCGCCGGTAGGCAAAAGTACCATAAGGACATGTGAACGTCATCTTCTCCTGATCTTCTGGTGCTACAGCAATTGTAGCCCGAGTATTCATCCAGAAAGCAATAAAATTGATGACCTGAAACACACTCAAACATTTGGTCAATAAAAGGCAAAGGAAAGTGGTCCTTACGTGTGGCCTCGTTCAACTTGCGGTAGTCGATACACACACGCCATCTAGCCACGGTCCTCTGGGGTACTAGCTCGTTGTTTTTGTTGCTTACCATCCTACCCTGGGTCTGTTGAACCTTTTGGTATCTCGAGTTATGGCCCGTTAGGTTCCATTACGACCTTGACCTAAACTCGTTACTGCCATCCATAACGGACCGTGAACCATATTACGGCTAGTAAGTTATCATTTTCAAAAGTCTCAATCTACACGTCACACTATTCAGGGTTGTGAATTTGGCTACGAGCCATGAAACTTTTGAACTGTCGCAACCGTCCCACCTACCTGCATTTAAGCCCCGTGACGAACGTTCACGGCCAACAAAGCGGTCAAATGCTTCGTAACTCACCCGTGACGCCTCGTAAATGCACATGACGCCTCGTGAAGCACGATTTGATCGTTCGACATTAATTTCATGGGCCACAACGGATCGAATACAACCGTGACCGCGGCTGAACACTTGAATTATCAAACGGCGAAGAGCACGATGATCCAGAATCCGGTGTTCCGTTGTGCAACGGATCCTCTCCAACACCATCTTCGGGAGGGGCCACAGTGAAGGCTCGGTCACAGAACCCGAGTTGTTCTTCATCTACTACATGACCACCCACACTCCTATCAATGTGGGGGCCTTTCTAGCGAGGACCTTCCAGAAGACATCGAAGAAGGACAAGGGGACGATCGTCATCGGTGCTCTCGTTACTCCTTTTGCCCACCACTTGAAACTCGACATGGAGGATCTTGAGTCGATGGACAACACAGTATTTCTGGATTATCGCATTGTCCAAGCAATGAAGCTCGGGGGACTTAGGAGGGGCATCAGTGTTTTCTTCTTCAAGGACACCGACTTCGTGCTGCAATGTTCTGAGTCGGAGAGGTTCGACCCCTCCAATTAGGACAATTGGATTATCCTACCTTCAGACGCACCTCGGCCACCTCCGATTGTTCCACCTCGCCGTGTACCTGAGCCCAGCCAATAGGAGCAGCCGACTTACATGGACGTCGACCTTACCAGTGTGCCTGTCTTATGATTTTTTTGCTATGATACTATTCTGACGTCTATTCAGGGTGATGTTCGTGATATCCGCGCTCGTCAGGTGAGGACTGAGATCATTGTTCGACGCATGCATGATTATCACGTCGACCAGGGACATTATGGCGCACTGTTGTTGTACCCACTGCCGTCACTGCCACCACAGGAGTAGACTAGGTCGCATCATCTTTTTGTATTTTCTTTTGTGTCATTTCATTCTGTTTGTATTCATCGTTGTATCCTTTCTTCGATTGGATCAAAACAATAAGGACAATGTGCAGTTTAAACTTGGGGAAGTAGTGCATTAGCATGCATCATGTTTGCTTTTCTCAGTTGTATTGCATGTTTGCTTTATGTATTGCATATGCATATTTGCTTGTATCGCATCATCATATTATTGAAAAATCGAGAAAAATGAAAAAAATTAAAACCCAAAAATATCATTCTTGTTGTCTCATGTCTGAGATATGTTCCTTTTTTTGAAAGTTATGTTCAAAGACATCTTTGTTAGATAGCGAAATTCTACTTCCTTGGGTTTATCACTATCACCTTTGTTGGGAAAGTCTGGACTGAAGTTGGTTGCCAAGTATAGTCCGTCACTTAGATGACAAATTCTTGTTTAGATCTCTCTTTGACCTCCTTGTGCAATCCTGGGTGAAGGCGAGAATTTGAAAAAAATTATGCAATATGTTTTGTATACACTTGTATTTTCAGTAGTTATGTTCTTATTTGATATATTGAACATTGTTACATGTTAGGCCTTAACTTGAAGGAGTTTAAATTGTTTGAGTGCCAAGATTCTATGTGGAAGTGAAATGTAGACTTTGGTGATGAGTGTGTAAACAATAAGGTAGGGGGAAAGTAGCGGTCTACATGATGGAAACAATGATCTGAATTCCCATATTCAGAGTTTTGCTTTGAACATTGCTTGAGGACAAGCAAATATCCAAGCTTGGGGATGTTTTATAGGCTGTTATGCGAAGTCACGACCTCAACAAAGCGGCGTTAAACACATTACAGGTCATGATGGCGCATTACAGGTCGTTACTTGTCAGCTTGCGGGCCACAACGCTTCATCACGACGTCAACAGAGGCTGCTCAACTTGAAGATCAGACCGTTATGGGCCGTGAAGACTCATCACGGGTCGTAAGTCATAATGCTCGAAGTTCAAAACCATTCAGTGCCCAACTTACGGGCCGTAATACTTTTTCACGGGCCATGAGGAAATCAACTACTACAGACTCAGCGCGTAACGAGCCGCCATGGAGTGTTACGACTACTGCAGAAAGCATCAATTCACATTCACAGAACTTCACGGGCGGTAACCTATGTTACGGGACGTTATGCCAGTATTCACGGGACGTTATCAGAAGTCACAACATTAATAGGAGCGCCATCATCTGTGATCAGTACATTACGGGCCGTGAACTGAAGTCACGGGCCGTAAGTCTTGAAGAATTTTGGATATTACCAAATCAAAACCCTAGTTACGGGACGTAAGACATCATTACGGGTCGTAAGATGTTGAGCAGAGATGCATCAAATAGTCTTACTGGCCATGATACTCTGTCACGGGCCGTGATGAAGACATGGACGATGATACATTTATGAATTTGAAGTGATTCGACGACCAAGAAGATTCTGAATTGATTTGAGACCTTGGAGATCCGATTTTAGAGTTATTTTTATGAGGTTTCAATCACCACCCTTGGTTGAAGGAGTTTTGATGATCTAAAGGCTCACATGAAGGCTCTACTTTTAGCCCTAGAAACCCTAGAGTATAAAGAGGCTGCGTCTTAAACTTGGAAAGGTATGCTAAGAGTCGTCAACCTGCACTTTGAAGCCAGAGAACAAAGGATTGCTCCCGAAGGGCTACTGGACAAGGAAGAGTTTGATCATCCGTTAAGAAGGCAATTCAGAGTTGACTACTTCCCCGAAGAAGTATTTTCTATTCCACTTTATGTTGGGATGAACATTTATCTTAGTTTTTTGTAATTTTCTTAGGACAAATTTGATTTGTGACATTTGTTATTAGGCTTTGAATGATTGGATGTTTTCCATAATTTTGTTATCGAGATTAGCATTGGTTTTTCAGATCATGTTTGCCTAGTTTAAATTCTGTGTTGATCATTAATTGTGTAGTGTGATTAAACATTTTGCAAATCATGACATGTTGCTGTGATCTATTAGGTTAACTCGTTAAGGGTGATTTAATAGTCTAGGAATAATACTTAGTGCATTATGTGATATAAATATGAGAAGTAAAATCGTTAAGCAGTGCTTGTTAGGTTAAGATCATATGAATAGTTGATTGATCCGTTAAGGAGAATCATATTTGGGCATGTCCCTAATTCATCTGAAAATAATTGTTAAAAGTTTGCATATGTAATCGTTTTTGCGAGAATTATCGTTGCATATTTGTTCATGTTATCATCTAGGTCCTAGTCATCAACCAGTTTCATTGTGAACATCCATTTTATCTTAATTTTAGTTTTCTGTTTTTGAAACTAAATCAACCTTAAAATCAATTTTATTGTCTCCTATTAATCTCTAGGATTAAATAGTTACATAGTTCCTCGTGGGTTCGACACTGTACTTTATCACTGTATTACTTGTTCGACTAGTGCACTTGCTAGCATCTATTTGTTGCGTTTGCATTTTTCGCATCACTTGTTTCCTTTGGCATTGGACACCTAATCTGGACTTGCAAGAAAGAGAACACAATGAAGCATAAAAGGATTTGTCACATGATATAATGAAAGCAGAATAGTAATGATGCGGAAACGACTTGTCACATGGCATAGTTTAGAAACAATTATAAGGATAGTTTGGAAACATACTTCTATTTTAGTATAAGAGTATGGGTGAAGCGTGTTATTTGATTGCATGGATCGCATAAAAGAATGGCGTGCAAAGTTTGTGATGGATTTGAACTGCAAGTCATTCTTTTACGTAATTAGAAATTGGTTTATATATTAATAATAGTATTTATTCCTAATTTGTCAATTAGAAAAGTAGATGTGAAAGGATACCATTGATTATTCAGATACCTTGAATTCCATATATGTAATTAATCCTTACTGATATGCAAGCTTTCCAATTTAAATAACCACAACATTCTAAAGAAGACCACAAAGCTCAACAAGATCTCATTCAGTTATTATTGTGAAGCAAGGATAGTATCTTCCTCTTGCATGCTTTAAATGTTATTTAAGATGACATTTCTGTGTAGCGTGTCCAGTAATATTCTGACTTTACCACTTTGTTGTTTGCAGGATCTGAAGTGCTTTGTTTTCTCTCTGATTTCACTCCATTTCAAGATTAAGCCTATCCAGTAGTGTTTTGGAAAAGCTCACTCGATTGCTTGTTCACACAACAGTGACATGAATTGGCCTTTTAGATGATAATCGACTCTGTAGCTGTATGCATGCTCAATCTATTTCCTTTTTGTTTAGGATAAGGATATCCCATGTTATAGAACCACCAGTTTTATGTTTCCTCTATCCACTTGTCTAACTTTGAGACAGAGGACAGATCAGGCTTTTGGATATATGTTTTGGAGATGTGAAGGACTCGTCCAAATGATTCGTGATGTTCTAATTATTATCTGGTAATGTGCATGGTTGAGAATTTATGCCGATTGGTGACGAAAGTGTGTGCTCCTTTTCTTTGGCACTGTCCATATATATGTTTAAGCAACTGCTTTACGATTTGTTAGAGGACGAAAAGGGTATGATATTTATGCCATCACTATGAATGCAATCGGGATTATGTATTAATGGATTGAACATTACGCTCATTTCAAGCCAACTTCTGTTATCCTGCATCCTGAAGTTGATAAGAACCAAGTTCTGGTTAATATTGTGAAAATGCCATCGTTGTCATAGTTAAGAGAGCATTAAACATTTAGGACCTATTTGGATGCACAGTAATTTTGAAGTATTTGCTCATTACGTTGTAATATTTTTGTTGACTATTTTTTTTTATAAACAAATATTTGGCTCCAATTTTTATCTGATGAAAATATAACGTAATAGATAAAAAACGTCGTAAAATAATTATTTACTTCTATCTTCATTTTTTTCTTTCTCCTTTTTCCCTTTTATCTTTTTGAAGTTACAATGAATTTAGAAAACTTAAATTTTTTTTTACGTCGAAAAAAATATTGTTTTAAGACACTTTCAGAAATATAGTTTTTTTTTTCAAACCTGCCCTTAACGTTTTTCTATTTTTTGCAATCACATTCTTTGTATGTAAAGTTGGACCCAAGGGATGCTTGCCTTGTGCATGTCAGCGTTTTAGATTAGATTGGAATCAATATGTCGTTCGGAAGCATGTTTAATCTCCCATGGGGTTCGCAGTCGAGAAAAAAAAATGGAATGAAATGTAGTGGACTATTTATCTTAAAATACTTTGATGGATGTCTATGCCAACATTAAATTGATTACTTGACTCATAAAATAAAATTATCATAATTAATTTTGTAGTTTAAATTGCTACTTAAAATATGATGATCGCATTAATGAGTTGCAGCAATAAATTTAAGAGTTTAATGCGTCTATAGAGCGTCATTTCTCTGCTTGTTGTGGATCAAATTGTGGTCGTCCCTGCTCGATTAATGAGGAGAATAAATTAATATTCTCTCTTTTCTTACCAATGGTTGAGATAGTTATCGAAGAGAATTTGGGTTTTAGTGTGGACGCGGCGAGAAATTGAATTTTGCTTGTCATTTACTCTTCCCTCTCCACGGAGTTGGCAGTGTCATTGTGAGATCCCTCTGCTCACTATCAAGTTTCGTCAATCAGCCGCTTGCCATCAATCTCCTTGATCATGAACTGATTTTGTTCATTGTGTTCACGAGGTCAGTGATGCTGCTGCGCTTCATCCAATATCAACTCCGCCATAAGTTCACAAGGAAAGACTGATATGCTAGTACAGATACGAGGTGGTCGAATCTTCAATTGATCATTGATGCATTTACCGTCCTCCTCAATGTTCTCTAATCGATCTCGTTGATGCCCTTTTACATTTATCATCCACGTATCCACGTCTGACTCTTTTATCATTGTAGTTTCTTTAGGGCTGAGCACGGGCCATGACGACCCGATTGCCCCAACCCGATTTATTGAGATTTTTCTCGATCTGATTATTATCTGGATCCGTGTCAGCTCAACACCCAAAATATCCGGCTTGATTTGAGTTACTATATAAAATAATCGATTATTCCCGATCTGATATTATTATTTAATTATTTATTTAATATATATATATATATATAATTCTCCTCATTTTTAATTTTTATATATTTAGTTCTATTTATTCGGCCCATTTATAGTTTACTTTCTTTATTATTATTATTATTATTATTATTATTATTATTATTATTATTATTATTATTATTATTATTATTATTATTATTATTATTATTATTATTAT
>LTAE01000928.1:1741-35919 GCA_001647135.1 Pontederia paniculata | reverse complement strand
ATATATGTATATATATATATATATATATATATATATATATATATATATATATATATATATGTGATAATGGTACAATGTTAAATGTGTTATATTTTTACTTCAATATTAAATGTTCGGTTATATTTTTGCTCAAGGTCTTGTATGCATTTTATTAAAAAAATGATGAAAATATTTGATTTGTCAATGTTAACTTTTATTTTTTTTTCTTCTATTAAGCTTATAATAGAGAATTATGCATTGAATATTTTTTATACAAGTATAACATTTTTTTGTGTAATTCATAAGTATTTGAGTCTTCGTATTTTCACCAAAAAAATTAGAATAATTGGGACTTCCCAATCTAATTCTCGATCCAAATCGAACCTCCCGAACCCGATCCCGATTCTAACTAGGTCGGGAATTAGACTAATTATCTCTTTCCTGATGAAAATCGATTCAGTACGAAGATGACTTCATTCTCGACCGAACTCGGTTATGCTCACCCCTAGTTTTTTTATCCTATTTGATTGTTCTAGGTAATGGAATAAGAAATATATAATGCAAGGAAAGTTAAATAAACTCCGCCATGATTCTTTTTTAATCGTTTGCATATTTTATGATTTTGTATAGGGTTTGATGTTTTCTCAAGATCAAGAGGGTGGTTGGTTCACAATTAAGGAATTGCAAAAGGTGAACAACATAGTGATCTCACTTTATTTTCATGTGGCATCAAATCCTAAACCCTATTAGTTGTGATATTAATTTGGACCGACGAACAAATGGTGGAGTTTCTCTTTGACTTAACCCAATCAATTGTGTATTACATAATCGAAGATCAAGATTAGGTATTTTTTGTGCATTAAATTCAAATTTTCTTTTAAAGAATATTTGGACGTTTAGTGATGGATGGTTAAGGATGGATGCGTTAAGAGTGGATATAAAGGGTCGAAAACATGTTCGGATAAGAAAAAATGATAAATGATGAAATAAGATAAGTAAATTTTTTTTGGATAAAAAAATAATGCATGAGATAAGAAATGATAGTTATGTTAAAAATACTCTTTTGCCCTTTTGGAGGTAGTTGATCATGGAGTACAACTATTCTTATTATGTGGTTGATTATCGAATTGGACACAGGTTCTGAAAAGTTCGATAACATTTTTTACTTTATTATAAATTTCTTGATCGCATAATGAACTTGTTACTACATACTTGCAATTTTCTCATGTGAATTCAATTGTAATTGAAAAAAAACTATGAATTTTCTATTGTGCATTCTTCATATTTCATGCACATACTTACAATATGCACTTGAAATTTGAACTACCTATTGTAATGGACCAAAAGATATGTTTTTATAATTCTAAACAAGTGGAGTGCCTATGCGATACAATAATAAGAGAAGCATAAAGACAAACAAGTGGATAACATCATCCATTCAAGTGTTCAAATATTAAATATAACTACAATTAGAAAAAAAAAAGGAACCATGTGTCTTGTTGTTCCCCATGTACTAACAAGTCACAATGATCCAAAAGACATTTAAAGTTGTTCACAACTGCACCACCGATTATTCAGTTATAACACTCATAATCATATTTGTGTATCTCCATTGGACAAGTGAGTATTGCCTTTAATATATTCGAATTTTTTTGTACGGTAGAGTAATGTTTTCGCCAAATAAGTTGATTCAATTTGCAATTATTCAAAAGGCTTGTACACATTTTACTCCGAAATAGGTAGTGACAAAAAAGCACGACTTAAGATACGATCAAAATATTTATTTCCTTCTTCTAATGCCGCAACCACTCTTCGAAAGCACATTAGTATAATTGTATTGAATCTTCATTAGATGACTTTTGTTTCTTATTTCTAGAGGAACTTTCAACTGGTGTATGGGGATGTGCATCTTGTCCAACTTCATATTCTAAATCATCTATGCATACATTTTCAAAGCCCTTGAGGAGCACTTCATTTTGAGAGATAAGAGTGTCAATGCCATCAATGGTTTTTACATTCTTCTGAATATCGAAAATTTGATTTTGGCTCATTTCTCTTTGAGTTTCTGAACTCCACCTATGTTTATAGCCGGTCCCAAGCCCGGATAAAGGAGGAGGATTGTGTTAGGCCTCGACAGCCAACGTAAAACCTCGTCGAATCTCATGAACATGGATCAACGAATACATTGCGCGAATGCTAGGTCATTACCCGTAAGTAACGCCCTGTATGGCTCGAGTACAGTGATAAGAGAGTAAGAGCAGTTGCATCCTCGTCTGAATGCAGTGTTAAATGAGCAAAGACTACTGCACTCTAATGGACGGAGGCGGCTGAAGAAGCTAGTCCATGAGAGTAAGATCATATTAGGCTCTTGGAACATTGGGACGCTAAATGGAAAGCGTTTTGAGGTAGCACAAGTAATGAGTAAGCGTAAGGTTAATATATTGTTCTTACAAGAAACTAGGTGGGCTGGAGAGGGAAGTAAAGTGATCAATGTCAACGGTTCCAAACTTTGGTATACGGGTAAGATAAATGAAAGAAATGATGTTGGTATTATTGCGGATGAAGAATGGAGGAAGAATGTTGTGGAAGTTAAAAGGATTGAGGATCGAATCATATCCGTGAAAGTAATTATTGAAAAGGATATAATGAACGTTATTAGTGCATATGCACCTCAAATAGGGACAAAATCATATCTCAAGGAGAAGTTTTGGGCAGATATGAAGGGGTTGATTGAAAGTATACCGATAAACAAGAAAGTGTTTATTGAGGGAGACCATAATGGACATGTGGGTAAAGAGGCGGGACCACATGCAAGGGTTCATGATGGTTTTAGTTTTGGGGAGTTGAATGAAGAAGAACAAACTATTATCGATTTTTCTTTAGCATATAACCTTAAGATTGTCAACACTTGTTTTAGGAAGAGAGAGGAACATCTAATCACCTATAAAAGTGGAACTCATAGGTCTCAGATTGATTTCTTTTTGACAAGGAATCCTGATAATAGATGGTGTACAAATTGCAAAGTGATTCCGGGGCATGGGGTGACCACACAACATAGATTGTTAGTTCTTGATATGCGAATTAAATATATAAAATCAAAACGTCGAACAATTTCAAATCGAAGGATCAAGTGGTGGCAGTTAAAGGGGGAGAAGCGAGAGATTTTTAAGAGTAAGTTATTGGAAGAAGGGATGTGGGAGTTACAAGGAAATGCTAGTATCATGTGGGAAAATGTGGCACAAAAGGTTGAAATGGTCGCTAAAACAATTCTAGGAGAATCAAAAGGTTTTGGATCACGAGATAAGGAGACTTGGTGGTGGGATGAAGATGTACAAGAAAAGGTGCGTAATAAGAAGAATTGTTTCAAAGCTATACACTTAGACGGTAGCTCTGACAATTGGGAAAAATATCGCTTGGCTAAAAGGGAGGCTAAGAAGGCAGTTAGTGAGGCTCGAGCGAAAGCATATGAGGGGTTTTATAAGGAGTTAGGGACAAAGGCCGGAGAACAAAGGATTTACAAGATTGCAAGGAATAAAGAGAAGGAGTCGAGAGATTTTGATCAAGTAAGATGCATAAAAAATGAAGGTGGTAATGTTTTAGTCACGGAGGAGGATATTAAGAATAGATGGGAAGAGTATTTCAATAAGTTATTCAATGATGGATGTGAAGGTTCCCGTTGCGATTTGGAGGACTTGGCTGTTAGTGAAGGTGAGCTTAATAGGTCATTTTATCGCAGAATTAGAGTTGCGGAGGTTAGAGAAGCTCTTAAGAAAATGGAGAATGGTAAAGCTATTGGACCGGATGGGATACCGATTGAAGTTTGGAAATGTTTAGGAGAAAAAGGTGTGTTGTGGTTATGTAAATTGTTTAACGAGATTTTACGGTCAAAAAAGATGCCTGATGCTTGGAGAATAAGTACGTTAGTTCCTATTTACAAAAATAAAGGGGATATTCAGAATTGTGCAAATTATAGAGGGATTAAGCTTATGAGTCATACAATGAAGTTATGGGAAAAAGTGATTGAACATAGATTGAGAGTGGAGACTAGTATTTCTGAGAGACAGTTTGGATTCATGCCAGGAAGATCCACTACAGAGGCGATTTATTTACTAAGGGGAATGATGGAGAAGTATCGAAGTAGGAAAAGAGATTTACATATGGTTTTCGTTGATTTAGAAAAGGCGTATGATCGTGTACCAAGAGAGGTACTCTGGAAAGCCTTGCAAAAGAAAAGAGTGGGTGTTGCATATATTAAGATTATACAAGATATGTACGATGGGGCATTGACTAAGGTTAGGACACCAGGAGGAGAGACGAAAGCATTTCCTATAAGAATTGGCCTACACCAAGGATCATCTTTAAGCCCATATTTGTTTAACTTAGTTGTGGATGCTCTAACCGAGAGTATCATAGATGAGGTACCTAAGTGCATGCTCTTTGCTGATGATATCGTACTTTTAGCGGACTCAAAAGATGAGATTAATGCAAAATTGGAAATATGGAGAAACACGTTGGAGTCAAAGGGTTTCCGTTTAAGTAGGAATAAGACAGAGTATATGCATTGCAATTTCACGAATAGACAATTTAGAGGCGATTCGGAAGTTAGGTTAGGAGATGATATAATTTCTCAAGTGACAAAGTTTAAATATTTGGGATCAATTATAAGACAAGATGGGGAGATTGATGATGATGTTAACCATAGAATTCAAGCTGGTTGGTGTAAGTGGAGGAAGGCTACTGGAGTCCTTTGTGATAGGAAAGTACCCCATAAGGTTAAAGGGAAATTCTACCGCACTGCTATAAGACCAGCAGTGTTATATGGTAGTGAATGTTGGGCTATGAAGGGACAACATGAACATAAAGTGGGGGTAGCTGAAATGAGGATGTTGAGATGGATGTGTGGTCATACTAGAAAGGATAAGATTAGGAATGACCATATACGTAAACGAGTCGGAGTGGCACCTATTAGCGAGAAGCTGGTAGAAAATCGTTTGAGGTGGTTTGGTCATGTCCAGAGAAGGCCATTAGATGCGCCAGTAAGGAGGGTAGAGCAAACAATCTGGAGTCCGATTAAAAGAGGGAGAGGGAGACCAAAGCGAACACTTGACGAGCTAATAGAACGAGATCTATTAACGAATAATATACCAAAAAATTTGGTTACTGATAGAGCGCAATGGCGTCGTATGATCCATGTAGCCGACCCCACCTAGTGGGATAAGGCTTTGTTGTTGTTGTTGTTGTTGTTGTTGTTGTCGTCTCTTTGAGTTTCTGCATGTTCTCTTTTGCCCTATCATTTTTATATAGGAGCAACAATCATAGTTTGCAGTAGGTTTATCTTTCAATGTTGTCGCCTCCAAATGAGCCTAGAAGTAAAATTATGATAAAAAAGGATAAGATAACATGATAATATTAAAAGAACATAAATCATGATAAACAAAATATAAAATAATATGTAATAACAAGATTCACTACAACAAACATGTTTTATAACCACGAATCAATAACCACATTTGTATGTTTGTGGCTATAGCTATAGTTTATAGTCACAATAACAATGTTCGCGAGTACTAATTCAGTTGTAACCACACAAAAAATATTATCGTGCTACATGATCTGGAGAAGATGTTTCCGTTACCAAAAATCAAAATGTTCAAACAGGTCTTATGTACAAGATCGGAATATGTTCGTGGTTTAGGATATGGTGTGTGTCCTCCATCATCATCAAAGATAAGTATTGCCACCAATAAGAACTTGAAGATGTACAAAGAAGAGCTAAAGTATCCAAGAAGCATATTGAGAAACATTCAAACCTTATCAAGTTTCGATAAGAGAAGATTGAATATAAGCAAACATTAATTCACTCACAACAGGAACAAACTCATCAACAAGAAATGACAACTATGAATGATCAACAAAATAAGATAGAAGAAAAACTAAAAGTTTTTTTCCAGATGTAGAATGTTAATTATTTATGAGTGTATTATTTTTCGATGTTGATTATTCACTAGTCTTCCTTTTTTTAAACATAAGAATTTTTTAATGTGATATTATTTTAATTAAAAGATTATGCAATTTTATTTGTGGCAATGTCTTTTGTAAGGTATTTATCATGAATTTATTTTATGATTATTACGAATAAATATAATGAACTTGCGATAATTATTTGATTTATGATCACATAATATTTGTGAAAATAAGATTTCTTAGTTACCACGAATTTTAATAGCCACAAAGTTGAATATTTATTATTTAGAAAAGTTTTATAATTTTTATGTGGCTAAAACACATTTGTGAATAAAAATTACATATACTAATTGCCATGAGTAGTATTATTATCCACGAAAAAAATTTTGTTTTTCGCATGCTACTTGTGACATTGAAACATATAATAGCTATGAAAAATAACATTAGTGACAATTGAGCAATAGTCACACCATCAATAGCCACGAGTGATTGCCACGAAAAATGTCATGTCTATATGTTTTTAGCCACGATAATGATGTCTATAGCCATGAATAAATATGTGATCATTGATCAATTTTATTGTAGTGATTAAAATTACCCTCAATCAAATTTGCACAAACTTCAAGCTCAATAGTAGAATTTTAGTATTTGGATCCCATCCAAATCCACTCAAGATGGGTTTGATTAGATCAAAACATTTTCCAAAGTTCAATTTCAAATTCTTCCAATGGTTTTGAATGCTGAATTTTGTTAACTTCTTATTTAATCTTGATTCAAATTAATCATAATGTTCTTATATGCTTGTCTTATAAATGACCCATTCACTTTGTTCCTTTTCTTTTATATTCATGCACAAATGCATCGAGTAACACATCCTCTATATATGAGTTCCAAGATAATTTTTCTTTCTTGGCATCTTCATTTTGAGAAGTTATTTATTTGACATGATAAATCTGCACAAATAAAAACAATGGACAATAACATGCAAAATTATTGTAAAACTATATGATAGTAAGAAAGTAAGCCCACGTGATAGATAATTATATATTTGACAAAAGTAAGCAAAATATCATTATATTAAAAAAAATATAAGTAACACAACGTTCACTTAAATAAACAAACTATTATTACATAGTTCACACATCATAGACCATCTTCATTAAAGGACCTATAATAAACAAAAAAAAAATAGAATTGTTACATATAACCATTCAACATAGAAATAACTATAACATCCCTTTTAATCTTCCCTTTAGTTTCATCTTCATCATTGTTGTCTTGTGCATGACACTGAACTTCTTTTATTTCAACATGTTCTAGCTCGGCATCCACTCATCAATCACTATTTCATCTCGATCAACTCACATTAAAAAGTTAATGCAAAATACAATAACATATCGGTATACGTTTTTTGTTTGGAACATTATAAATGGCTTTACTACCACTGCTATAATTGGAAACCATTTTTTAAGAACCCCAAATGTTTGCTCAATTACACTACGCAAAAAATGAATGATGACGATTGAAGAACTCTCGAGCATTATGAGGTGAATTTTCCAAATATTCGTTTAGGCAATATCGCTCTCCTTGATAAGGTGCAATAAGCCCAAAGGTGAACGAAAAACCAGCATCAATCCAACACTAAAATAATATAAGTTGCCAACTTAACTATAAAAATATTAACTTAAAAAAGAAGAAGAAATATTATAGTTTGATTACCTTAAGAAATTTTAAGACAACCATCTCTTTGTAAAACATCTTTTATAACTCTTGAATATGATGCAGTACATTCCTAATCAAGAAGGAGATAAGTGAACCACATATCAAAGTCACAAGCAGCTAGAACGTTTAGTGTGAGAATATCTTTTCTTCCACGATATCTAGGAGCACATGTACTCGATACTTAAACTCGAACATGTGTACAATCTATCACCCCTACACAATCTTGTACATTTTACGAGTATTATTTGTTTTTAGAATATTTGTTAAATTTTTTAAACACATGTTATAGATAATCACCTTAAAGTATGGATGGAATTGACTTCTACCAAGAATTTTTTTAGAAAATTGCGAATCATTTGGTTGTTTAATAAACTTTTCGTCTACTTCAATAATTGACCTTAGGGCATCATGAGAATGTCGACTTATAATTTCACTAGACCTTAGTAGCCAAAATTGAGCTTCACATTTTTTAGCATTATTTGTTAGTATATAATTGACATTCAATACTTGTTCCTCTATGCTCATCCTTCGTGTTAGTTTTAGGCATGCATCCCTTTCAAGTAAACAACACAATTTTATAAAAGTTTGAGATGTCATTCAAATAATTTTGAATCCTTCATTGGTCCCAAATCTATCTATTATCTCCAAACAAGTTCTTTCTCGTTCGTAAATACTACTAGTATTAGAGCAGACATGATCGCAATTTAAGACACATGAAATGAAAATAAAACATACAACTATAAGAGTTCTTCTACGCCTTTCTCTCTATCTCATTGTCACAAAAATCAAATTAAATTTCTCTACTTCCATCTAGCTTTGAGATTAACATAATGGTCAAGTAAAAATATATCAACAATTTTTTAAGGTATAAATATTAAAATAACAAAGTTGTCAAAAAGAAATAAATATTAAAGACAACCTTAATGACAGAAAGATAATAAGAATATGCCTAATATCAAAGGATTGCCAAAACAATATTTTTTGCATGTTTAATATTTATTTTATATTACTACAAGATTTAATATGCCTAATATCAAAGGACTGCCAAAACAATATTTTTTGCATGTTTAATGTTTATTTTATATTACTACGAGATTTATGCATATAAAATTCTAATCACTACTAGATTTAAGCCATCGCTATTTTAATTCATTAACTCTTTTTTTTCGGAAACTTCATAAAAAAATATTTATGATATATCAGCTTATCCAAAATTAATTTCATTAAATAGAAATAACACTTACCAAGCACCTAGGTTTCAAGAAAACAAGCACCACAATAGCTTAAACTAAAAGCCACATAACTAATTTGTTTATAACTTATGATCATAAAGCCTGTGCCAATTGATAACTTGAAAAGTACTGGAGGCTCCTTAATTCATATTTTTCAGGTACGTTCTGTCATATGTGATCACCTTAATTTCAACTCATCCAGGCGTCTGTCATCTGAACTGATCACTCCTAAGTACCTGCTTTCACCCATGTATTGATCGCCAAAGTTATAATAAATAGAACTAATTGTTTATCTAATAGGATTGTTACTCTGGAGTTATTGTTTGCATATGTAAAATGTAGAGTAGATGATCTTCATTTGATATGATCATGGTAAAAAAAAGAACACAAGAAACAATTGTAGAGTAGCAGTCATCACAAGAAAATAAAATTTTATCTTGTACATCCAAGAATGCTTAGCCGTTGCAAGAAACCCTTTTAAAATTGTAATTTTTCTGTTGGACTAGCAAAAAGAAAAATAGATAAGAAACAGTGAAATAAAAAATGGAATAACTAAGCCGATGAAAACTATTATAATTTCATAGAATTAAATTACCAATTAAAATATCTTATTCCAATTCATCCATTAGTAATAATATTTTAAATTAGTTTTTTTATTTTTTAATTTACATAATATTTATAATTATACATATTAATCACGAATTAAAATTTCGAATCACCAGACTAATTTAATCATATATTTTAATCTTAAATTAGTTTAATAATAAAAAAATTACGGATTGCATTATATCCACACTCATTTCTTCCTTAAAAAATGTCTATCGTCTTTTAATAATTAACCAGTAATTATTATTTTTCTACATGGACGAGTCGACAAAGCTACAAACTTTTCATGTGGCATACCAATAACTTGGGGCGCGCCGTTTTATCCAAAGGATTCCACGTTCTTATCACCTTCTGTTCCTCCTCTCCCTCCCATGGCCTCCTCGCTCCTTCAGCCTCTCCTCTCCTTGGCCATTGCCGCCCCCGCCTCATCTCCTCGCTCCTCGAACCCATGCCTCTTCTCATCCTCCTCGTCCTCCACTCGGCTCTCCATCTCCGTCTCCAGACTCATCCCTGGTAACAGCAACAGCACCAGGCGTTTACAGCTGCCTATAGCCAAGTCCAGTTTGGGAGAAGACGCCGTGTCCGTGGAGACGGAGGCTGCTGAAGCAGAGGAAGTCAAGACGCCGGCGGAGGAAGGGCAAGCAGATGCCAACGCCGAGGAGAAACCTTCGAGAAAACCAAGAGTTAAACTTGGTGATATCATGGGGGTAACAACAAAAAGTCGAAACCTTTGGCTTTTATTTCATTTTAGCAATTGTGATTTCGAGAAAATTGGAGTAATTTGCAAACTCGTTTAACCGGGATTTGGATAGATATTGAATAAGAGGGCAATTGAAGAGGTGGAGAGGGAGAGGACGGTGCCGGACATTAGGGTTGGGGATATTGTCCAGATCAAGTTGGTAAAAGTCCATTACTTTTCTTTTCTTTTTATTTTGATCTATACTTGTTTGTGATGGGTATTGTCACCGAATGTGTCTTGTTTTGACAGGAAGTTCCGGAGAACAGGCGGCGAGCTTCGACTTATAAAGGTATAGTTATGTCCAAGCAAAATGCAGGTATCCACACGACGATTCGTATCAGGAGAATCATCGCTGGTGTAGGTGTTGAGATCGTTTTCCCTGTGTAAGTTCATTTCTTTGCGTAATTTGCATAGTGAATTTGTCTCACCTTCTCTTAGGATTTTACATGTGGATCCTCAATTTATGAACCGATAATAAAGTGGTGTTGCAACTGTATAACTGAAGTAGTACAGGTTACATATAGTTCCATCTGTATCATTGACCTTGTATATCAGTAGACTGTACTATTAACTAGGATTCCTGATAGTTTACTCGGAAGCTGCTGAGACATGGTACTTCCGTTGCTTTCTGGCCAAAGGTATTATATGATAACATTACCATAAGTTTAACCAAGTTGGTTGGCATACTTGGTTAGCAGGGGTGTGTCCCGGGTTGAGGGACCGGGAGCTAGTAGCCCCGAGTTCGAACTCCGGAGTCGCCAATTTGGCTAGAGGAATACCATTTCTTTTCTTCGTTCTCGCTCCGGATTAGTCGGGTGCTAGTAGCTCTAGACACCGGAGGTCCCGCAGGGGTACCCAAAAAAAAACATTACCATAAATTTCATGAGATGCAATATTTCTCAAGACAAGGTGTAAAAATCAGCCATGGTGTTTAAATAGACCAAAACTAACACGTCTTCCCACCATAATAACAAACCAGCTTGCAGAGGTAGTTCAAATCTTTATAAAACTAATGTGTTATCTCAGTTTTAGCATGTTAGTATGTTATGTTAGTTATGCTTATTTCTCTTTTGATTGATAAAAGTGGTTGCTTTGACAAAGAGGTCTTCAGAATTTTCTTTGACAAAAATCACTAAAAATAAATTTCAATAACTTAACACCTCCAATTATTATTATTATTTATTTGAGAAGCAAAGGATGGTTACCTTGAGTAACCATCCATTTTATTATATTGGTTGTATAAATGCTTCCAAGGTCCAAAACATTAACTTATATCTTAGACCAATCCCTCACCAAGCTATTTGCCATAATTACAATATTTTCTATATAACATGTTTCGCTTCGGAAAATGCATCCATTTCGTTGAAGCCAAATTGATTGTCAAAAAGCAAAAGGAATAGCTCGAAGTCTCCTAGAAACATACACATTTTTTTAGCTCCCGACATCCGGACCCGAAAGATCTCCAAAACTTCATTGCTGATCGAGCATTAATCAATGAGCAACTAGCTCGTCGCCACACTTCCTTTGCCACCATGCATGCAAAAAATAAATGGTTGATATCCTCTTCTAAAGCATCATGTAGGACACATGAGGTGCATGTGTCTCTTGCTCAGCTTGCTCAATTATTTATATTATAAACTATTCTATCCTTATAAAATCAAACAACTTTATTGTTTAACTACTATAAATTAACTGTCATTTGCAAAGGAGAAGAGGTTGATGAATTTGTCCATGACTGAAAATTAGCAAGTAGCTTACTTTTAAACTGAAAATAAATCTACAAAATTGTCATTGTTATACCTCCTTAGGCCTTATCAGCTATTTATGATCAAATAAAACTAGGCCATAAGATATTGATTCCATCACCACTTATTCCTTAACTATCAATTTGAGAAGTTACCTGCTCTTGCTGCTGATTTTTCAGTTGATCTTTTGACGTTGGAATTAAAAGTCAAATATTGATATATCAATCTATCTTTTAGATGTTATGTTCATTGCTTAGTCCACCAGTATTCATTCATATTATACATAAGTTTTATTTCTTTTCAGCATTATGTACTCCATACCTTTATGATTTTGAAGGCACTGTTCTGGATATCAGTACGTAATATGTGTGTATTTGATCAACTCTTGAAGCTTGCATAACACGTGTAACACTTTCTTAAAAGATAAGAAAAAAAACAGCCATAGCACTGAATCGTATTCGTCAACGATCAAAACGTTTGAATAAAAGGTTAAGTCTTCTTTGGCGGGCTAGCCAAAATGCTCTACCAAGCTGAGCACATGAAACGCTTGCCAGGACAACATTTGTGACCAAATGTTGCCCTGCCAAACAGGGCCCTAAATATAAGTCAACCATTCAGTAAGAATGGGCAGCAATTAGAAGGCATACATGCCTATTATTTGTCCAGCTTGGAATGTTCCCTTGTCCAATTTCCTCTACTTAAAACTATTCAACATAATTCATTTGTTTCTACACTATGTATTGCTATAAACTGAACATCTTAATATGATTTTCTTAGGTACTCGCCTAATATCAAGGAGATCAAAGTTGTTGATCACAGGAAGGTGCGGAGAGCAAGGCTATATTACTTGAGAGATAAGCTTCCCAGACTCTCCACCTTCAAGTGATATCATTCATTTATCGACCTTCCAGACCATAGTGACTATGGATTCCTTCGTCCGCTTCCTAAAATTTTCTGAGGGATGCTTCACCTTGTGGCTTGCACACTAATTTGAAGAAGGCGTCTTAAAATGCTGAACTTTTCATTTAGTCTTCGTCTTCTCAACTTTGCTTTGATATCATAGGATCCGAACTTCTCAAATTCCTGCAAATTCCCGACATAGTCTTCAATGTACTTTGCTGTTGTAAAGTGGCCTGGGTTATTCGTGCTGTTTAGTTGCAAAAGAATGAAACAAAACTATATATAATAGAACACTTGATAATTATGTTCTATAACTTTTCCCCGTAATACTGCAAAAAAATATCAATCCTGCATCAACCATTTTTGGTCTTTGTTTGCTGGATGATTTTGAGTTTTAGAATTATATTTTATTATCTTATTTATTTTGAAAGCTATTTTTATGTTAATCATATTTTTTCTTGATATCAGTTCGTACTCTTCTGATCTAATCAATGACATAAAAAATGAAATCGAGATTACTTGATTCTGAAATAGAGTTCTGACCATAGTTGTCAAGATTTTGATCTAAATATTAAGATCTTACAATTTTACGATCTTGAAAATCTTAACCGATCTCAATTTTACTATGAGGACCTTATGAATAAGATCTTAATATGATCTTAATTTATGTCGTACGATTTTATTCGTTCCTAATAATTTTTAAATAAATATTTTAATTATTTAGAAAATATTTTTTATAATTTGGATAATAACAATTAATATAGATGGAGTTTAATATATTTTTCTTATAAATTGATCAAATTATAATTTTTAAAGTTTAATTCACAAATTGAGTGCAAAAGAAAAAATTATTAAAAATATATATTTCATATTAAACTATATTATTTTATTAATTTATAGGATGTTACATCATCGATTTGATTTTATAATTTTTTATCTTATAATTTTCTTACGATCTTATATAACCTCCATCTTAATAATTTTGGTCCTGACAATTCAAATTGAAGGACTATTAAATCGGCCAACCAACTCCCTTATTGTCATATTCTCCTCACATAACCATGAGGTCTCGTGTATTTGTTGATACGTCTGATGAAAAGATCGTAAAATACATAAAATAGTTTAATACGACACCGAATGACAAAAGTATGGGATTTTGCAGGGACATTGAACTGCCATTTTAAATAAACGATAGACTAATCATTCTTCCAGGTCACAGGGAGGGAGTTCTATCCAAGTGACTCACCACGATTTGAACTTTCCATATTATATTTATCGTTATCTCGCTTTTCTTTATAGTTGTTCATGAGTTGGATCATATCTTATTCTATCCCACCAGACCACCGCATTTGATTGAGTCAGATACTTCGATTATAATAATAATTATTATTATTATAACAATAGAATTGTTAGGAGTGGAAGTGGTCAATTTTTGTATTTATTAACCGAGTAATTTTATATAGAAAGACCTTCAAAATATAAAAATACTTTATTTTACTATGCTAATAATTATTCAATTATATTGAATAATATCTTTTATTTAATTATTATAATTACGTAGGACATTACCAGTCATTTTTATTTAAAAATCACTAACTTTTTTCGAACTTCAAAAAATCCTAAATTTTATGTGGTCGAGTTTTACATTTTTTCAATTTTTTTTCATACATCCATGAGAATTCTTACAGAATAATAAAAATCTAGAAAATGAAAAAAAAAACAAATAAAAATTGAAGAAATCGAATATTGTTGATTTGGAAAATTCAAATATCATCCCAACCTCTGAATGATTGGTACTTTGATCGGATTAAACTTTGTATTCCACGAGAAATTAAAGGGGAAAAAATGGCTGTTTTGTGTTGGCGTGTAGTAATCAGCGCTGGCCCGTTCTTGTCGGGGTGAAGTGAACTCTAAGCCACCGTTCGCATCTCCCCCCTTCTTCCTTCGGTCTGTCCGTCCCTCGTTCCTTTCTTTCTTCTTTCTCGATTCGTGTCGTAAACTAAAGGTCGCATCTTTGTTCGGATTTCTTCTCCTTTTCTTTTCCCTGATTCCTGAGCAGATCTCTTAGCTATTCTGCCATCTTTATGGTCTCTTTGATTAGGTCTTGATTTGCCAATTCGCAACGATGGGCGGCGGCGGCGGCCAGCTGATCTCTGTTTATCCGGAAGAACTCACCTTTGGATGTAAGCTCAATTCTTGCCCCCCTTCCCATAAAAAATGGATTTTTTTGCTAGAAAATAATGTAAAGTTCGTTTCTTGCTAAACCAGTCGAGTTGGAGAAGCCATCCAACTGCAGCATCAAGGTCGTTAACAACACCCAGTTCCATGTCGCTTTCAAGGTAATCCGATCTGTTTCATTTTTCTATCTTTGTCTATCTCTCATTTTCATCGTTTTATACACGAGGTGATGTCTGTGTTTTGTTCTCAACAAAAGCAGCCTTTTTTTTTCGTTCTTACAAAGTTTGGGTCTTATTGTGAACTCATGATAAAGGATGAATTTATTTGTATGAACAGGTGAAAACAACATCTCCTAAGAAATATTTTGTTCGCCCGAACACAAGTGTGGTCCAACCTTGGGACTCGTGTACTATAACAGGTGAATTTTCTAGCTAGTTTGATGCATACTCATGTTTTTTTTTCTTTTACTCGTAAAAACAAATATGTTATGGTGAAAGAAACCTTATGAAGATTGTGTTAGTGAAAGCTAGCTTTTGGTGATTGTAGTCACTCTACAAGCGCAAAAGGAGTACCCACCTGACATGCAATGCAAGGACAAATTTTTGATTCAAAGTACAAAGGTGCCCCCAATCGCAGACCTTGATGAGCTGCCTCCTGATACAGTGAGCTCCTTGTAATGGCAGCTTCAGCTAGATTTCTGACAATTTCCTTCTTATGCTAACAATTTTTTTCTTTGCAATGCATTTTCTTTCTTTCAGTTTAACAAAGATGACAATAAGGTGATAGAGGAAATGAAGCTTAGGGTGACCTATACAACTCCAGGACAATTAAGTCGAGGAAATTCAGAAGACGAGTATGGTCTTACTTCATCAGATTCCAGGGGACGAGCCACTGATGTGAGATTCTCAAACATTCAGCGGGCTTTTATTTTGCTAAACTATTTGGTCATTTCTTAAGTTGGTATTTTTTTACCTTTTTATCGCTATCGTGAATGTTATATAATGTGTTATTTCATTTCTTTCTAATTGCAGATGCTCAAAAGTTCCACCGAAGAGGTAGGCAATAAAAGTCCATCATTAATTGCTGCTTTTAGCTGTATCTATCTATTTGTGTACTTTTGAAGTCATTACTTCTTTTCACTTTCGCAATTAGATATTTCAGTTTCTATGAACATTGGATTACCTCTAGAGTCTCGAGATGGGTAATGGATCAGGCTGGCATGGACACTTGTTATTCTATTTTCATTTATTAAGCTAATCATAATTGAATTAGTAAGCAAGCGACCAAATGACCAAGTTGCCGTTCTAGAATAGCAATTTATGGCTTTAACAGGTTCGGACGACCCAAATTTTGAAACCATCATCCCACGTCCTAAGTTCAAACATTTCCAGGTTCAGGTGGGAATTAAAGATTGCACCAGAGCATTGTTGCCATTTTTCATCTCTAATTGCATCAGACTCCTGAAGTGTATGTGATTGAGGTTGAAAACATAGGTAACTAGATAGATAATTAGAAATATAATAAGATAGATATTATTGGTGATATAAGTGCAAGGATCTCAAACACAATTATAAGTAATAACATGTATGTTCGAGAGGACAAATCTCCAAGATAAACAGTTCGTATGGAGTGGACCAAATTCCATAGAAAGTTTATAATAAACTTCTCAAAGGCTGAAAAATGAAATTATAACCCATCATGCATTTATGACATGAAGAGTTAGTTACTATAACAATATAATATAATTAATAATGGAGAACATGAATATAACTACCCACTAATCTCTTAATTTCTTATCATGTATCTTATCAGTATCCTCGTAAAATTTTGCCTTGTCCCCCAGACGAAGAAAAGAAAATTGATTGATAATTATCTGCAAGCGCAATGTTGATGTCTTCAAACTTAAGAAATTACATCTTGGTGTAAAATGTTGGAGAAGATGTTTGGACCACCATAATTTTTCCTCTGTAATGTGTATGAAAGCTAACTTCTCCCGAACGAAATTATTATTTTTTGTGCTTTCAATGTTGTTGCATCTATCATTAACCAATAATGCTGAAAATTGTTTGAAAATTATATCAAAGGGTACTAGGTGGATAGGTATAAGGATCTTTGTTACTCTGATGCCGATGATAGTACACGAGAATTTAGGAAACAAATGTAGAAATTCAAACTGAAATTAGGGAAATAAGCATAAGGTTGTCCTATGGAGAGGACAAGGCTCTAGGATTAAATCTTAATAGCATCTTCTATCCTGTAGGCCAGGCCTAATTACAATATTTAAAGAAAAATACAAATAACTAACTAGTAGAAATCAGGAAATAGGCATTAGTGGAGCCATGAGGTTAGTGGTCTCAAGGTTTCCCCCAATAAGTTGAAATGTGGTATCCTTCTATAGTTGGGGATAATGGAAATATGCTGGTGGTAAGATCATAGCTGAACTATTTAAGCTTATCCAAGGCATCTTCAAATATCCTTCTCTCAAGCACCTACCTCCCCCACTTTCTCATGTGCATATTCCCACAGTTAGAGCAATTTCCTTTGATCCATAGTAGTTCTTCAATGTGGCTCATTGGCAGGTTTGCATCAATACTCATTGGTATTTTCATCCTCAAGATGGAAATTAGGAAATTGTCCAACAGGCAAAACACATTTCTTCTCATCAGTATTTTCATCCTTCCATGGCATTATAAGCTGAAAAATGAATATACCTGTATTTTTTACTCATCGAATTGTAACAGGGAACACACTAATAAAATATCTTTCCTGATCAGAAGTAATAGAATGAGGACGATCAGGTAGTTTGATAAAGTCCGGGGGATCATCTTATATAGATAACAACGGCATATTGAATTTTGATTGTCGTATGAAGAACCCCTTGCAACTTGTAACCATTCACACAGTAGATCATATACATCTTAGTCCAATTTGCTTGCATTGTATTGAGGGAGGCAAGATATTTAATCTCTAGAACAATATCTGCACCTCATGATAATCCTCAATGACTGTGAAACCTGAGAGTTGTTCCTTAATCGCCAGCACAATTTGTTCAGCGTATCAGTTTCCCATTTCCAGTTTGTACAGCAAATGGGGCTACTAGTTGCACAGGCAAGTTGAGTTCAACTACTAATGACTCCGCGATGAAGTTGTGAGACGATCCACTATCGGTCAAGATGAATACTTCCTTGCTGCCAAGTGAGAACCTGAACCTCATGATGGTGTTTGTGGATTTGCCCGATATGGCATGAAAAGAAATTTCTGCCGAATTTGTTGGTTTGATTCCATGTCATCATCAATAGGTGACTTGTCAGATTGGTTTCCTTCTTTTGTGAGTTCCTTGAGGGGAAAATTGGAAGTTTGCAATGATGTCCAAGCACCTATTGATGATGAAGTAGAAGTTTGCAATGGCCTCAAAGAACTCAAAGCCGATGTCCGTACCCAAAGACCTAAGACAGTCTAAAAGTGTATGAGCCTAGCTTTGGGGAGTTTGTGGATACGGACATCGGCTTTGAGTGCATCTTTGAGGTCATTCAAGAACACACCCAAAAGAAAATGCTCTAGGCAATTCGTCACACGCGATGATCTTTTTCTAAATTCTTGGCGATACTCATCAGCTGTCCCTATTTGTTGAATGTTGCAAAGATGTTCATCTGAGTTTTGAAACTCAGCTGTTCCAAAACTTTTCTGCATTGCTTGGACAAGTTTCTTCCAATATAATATAGTATGTTCACTAAAATCAAGAGTATCACCTTCTAGTAAATCGATGCAACATCAACTTTTTTATCTTCAGGAGTACGATAAAAGCAAAAATATTTTTCTGCCTTTATAATCCATCCTCGAGGAATACCACTTTCAAACTTAGGAAATTTTAATTTTCATATAAGTACGCCTTGTATGGCCTAACATCCATTCTGGGTCACTGAAATCTTCCTCGTCATTGGTTATTTCCCAGGTGGATTTTCCTTTAGGGCAAGTTTTGTAGCTAGTTTCTTCATGTTGGTCATTGTTAGCTTGAGTTTTGAGGATTGCCACTTCCGTTGCTGGGAAATCGATGGAATTTAATTTGTTGGTGATGGCGTTCAGTTGATGAGTAATTGTATCAATATTTAGGCTAGTTGATGGGTCATTGCTAGGATTTGTTGGTTGTGAATTTTGGGGACTGGATGGGGAAATTGATGACTTATGGTGGAGGTTGGATGATCGATCTAGTGTTAACCATTTGGGATTTTAACTGCTCTCATACCAATGATAGAGGTTGAAAACATAGATGACTAAATGGATTATAGAAATACAATAAAACAGATATTATTAGTGATAAAAGTACAAGGATCTTAAACACAGTTATAACTAATAACATGTCCGTTCAAGAGGACAAATCCCCAAGATAAACAGTTCATGCGGAGTGGCCCAAACTCCATACAAAGTTGACAATAAACTTCTCAAAGGTTGGAAATAAAACTAGAACCGTCATATATTTATAACATGAAGAGTTAGTTACTACAACTATAACTACCCACTAATAACATCATAATCAGGAGTTTCATACACATTTGGTTGAACGACAGCCCAATTCAAGTATAATTAGTTCATAGGTCAATGGACTTCAATACTTTATAATGAGCTTGTAGAAGATGGCACTTCATGAGTTTTTCTTGGATCCTATGATTGATGTTAACATTTTAGCTGAAGAAAGATACAAGGACAAAAAAAGAACAAAGATGTAGGATTGAATGATTTAGAGCTGCACATTTTCTTTCGATAAGGATTTCCATCTTCAGATTGTCCAAAGACAAGGGGCCAAGTCAGCATTCATTGGGGCCTAAGTAAGGGTTAACATTCATGATGTTCAACTATCTTTTCTGACTTTTATGCTATTAAATATCCTATCCAAACACTAGACCTTTGAACTTTGTCCATGATAACTTTCAAGTGTATTGATCGAATTTTGATGAAAGTCTAAAACATAGCTTATTAGACAAAAACAATTCATATTTTAGTGGTAAGGGAACCTGAACCATATATAATTGCCTTTTAACTCCACAAGCATGTGAAAAATAACTCTAATGCATGAAGATTCAGTTAAGAATTTTGATATTCTTATTTCTTAGGGTCTTTCACTAAAATGATTGAACAATGTGACAGGTCCAAATTTTTAAAGAATCAACCTTTTCCGAAATATTGCCTTCTGTATTTACTTTTCTATCTAGATTGATATGCATGAAAACACCAATGTTTTTTTTATCTCTAAACATGTAAGTCCATCTGCCTTTATGTTACCAAGGAGATTTTTAATACCTTCACATGATATTGAAGGTTTTTTGACAAACTCGGTCATAAGTAGACTTTAAGCTTTTAGGTTATTCACCTTCAATCCGAGTATTCAAGCTGAATTTTATGATGTATTCCTTTGGAATTTCGACTGTCCAAGCCTAGTGGAAATCTAGAGGACTTTTCCTTATAGAACTTCTCCCCAGCTAAGTAGCAGGTTAGGGTTTTCTTTTGCATTTCATCTTTACCTCTTATCTTTCTAATAAAAATACAATTCAGGGGGTAAATGTTGAGTTTGCTATCAGTATTAAAATATTCACTCTGGCCATGGTGTATTCTTTCATACTGTTAGTCATATTGAGTAAAGAATGGATAATGGTTAGTCATTCTCTTTTCATATAATTTGTTTCAGAAATTGGAGAAAATATAACAGGCATCAAAATACATGTTTTATGCAAGGGTTTACTGTTTTTCGGCTGCAAGCAGTTGTTTTCAAGGAAATGAAACGATTCAGGATATTGCTGAAGAAGCTCTAGATTGCTAAATAAACTCAATGGGATCTTTTTTAAAGAGGGAGGGAGGGAGAGATCTTCATGTTGAAAATATACCTATATTACTCTATGGCTGTCCCAACATTAGCTCAAAAATCAGGGTGCAATTGACATGGATAATTATTACAAATTGCAGCAAGCATTTTGCAGCATCAGCTGATCAATTATACTTGACATTTTGCTTCCTTCAGGGAACTGAAGACACTCCAAATAAATATTGCATTCTTGATAGGCATTTTATATATTAGTTTCCTTTTTCTGTTGACCCTTCCGGTTTACCTTTAAGGGTTTTTTTTATCTCATATCTAGTTGAATCTATTTCAGAATCAAGCAATCCAGCGTTTGAAAGAGGAAAGAGATGCCACTGTGCAACAAACTAACCAGCTAAAAAGGGAACTGGTCAGTTTTTCCTAACCTCATAACCAAACTTATTGCCTGTTATATTTTGTGATGACTTACTCTGTGAAGTTTGCCTAGTTGCAATATTGGGGACAGTAAATATCTATACCTTTTGAACCAAATAATTTGAAATGACACACAAGTTGTGTTGTAGTCAAGGTTCTTTCCTATATTGGAGAATACTTTAAATATATTAATTTGGCAAAGAGCTTGAGATCTGTGAACCTGGCCTGGCTAACGTAGATGAGAGTGGTATGATGGAATGACATGAAAGCTAGCACTCTTTAGTGATTCGGTTCTCTATTATGCCTCTATGGTGATGAGTCCCTAGTATTTTTCTTTTGTTTTGATAATATGTTTGCTTAGTATTAGTTTCCATGATATATTGTAAATAATACCACCCAAATGATCAAAGTTTGAGTTACTCATTCGGTAGGGGATTAAAGGATACAAAGCATTTTTCCTTCTCATGTTTCATAATTTGTCATTTCAGAATACTTTTTTTATGAGGCTTAATTGTTATGAAGATGCTAATTGTCCAATCACAAATCATATGAAATTGTTTCAGGATTTGCTGAAGAGACGTAAAAATCGCAACAATAATGGATTTTCCCCGACCTTTGCTGCATTTGCTGGTCTTGTTGGATTGATGGTTGGCTTCATATTAAACCTCACATTATCTACGCCACCAAGTGCGTAAACTATCAACTGCAGCCTTGAATGTATCTGTTAGAGAACTTGATGGGTTTGAATTTCTCTATACTTCAAGTACCCTTTCTTCATTAGTGAACCACAACGGAGTTGGAAGTTGACATTTTTTTATGACTCAAGACATTATGCTTGTGTTGTTATATGTAGTTGTGCAGAAAGGAAGCAACTGAAGGATGTTTGTATCCATGGTTTGCTCTGTGCTTATGGGGTCTGTTCTTTTCCTTCATCATGTACAAGCATGTGTCATAGCAAGTAATAGCAAGTAATGAAGATGTATGGCTTGATGTCATATTATATCTCTCATGATGTTCTTTTGCCAGATCTTTTCACAGTATATTATTGTTTGGCGTAAGTAATTTTCTTATATAGAAATCACTGGATAATGTCATGCCAATCAATTCGATAAATCATCTCATTATTCCATCGACATCAATATGACAAGTGCATGCAATTGTGCAGTCTGACAAGTTCTGCAATCAAACTGCAGTGCACACCATATATTGTGTTGCTGACCTCAATCACTATTGATTACAGAAATATTGTTCTTATCCGAAAATAATAACAACGACGAAACAGGTCTACAGTCACCAACTGGATTTCGTAGTACATCAATCAGATAAAACGACAAGGTGTTTGCCATGCGATGGATACTGCTCATGAGTGCATGCCTTACTCATTGTTCACTGCAAACATGACCTCTCTCATTTGGAAAGGTCATGTGGCTTATGAATATGAACTCTTCTCCTATCATGCTGTTTGAAGTTTTCCAGTACTACAAGGTCATCAGTGTGGCTTATGTATATGCTGTTCATTTAAACAAAATGAGATGGCAACTTTGGCTATTAAAAGCATAAAAGCATCACCAAGAGGCATTCTGGACAGAACTGGAGGAGCAAGAGTGGCCACAGAGGCGTCAACCACTAATTATGGAGTCACAGTTATTCCTTTTGCTACCATCAGTAGCTGGTGGTGGACCTTTGTGTAGGCTTTCATGGTGGTCACAAAGTGGTTCCTCCATTTTGAGCTCTCTTGTGCAGGAAGGAAGCAAGTCCTGCATGCTGTGCTTTGCCTGCTTCCTTCGTGTGCTTCCACTTGTCTATGCACAGTGCGGCGTGGTCCTTGGCATGTTGGAGATCAACTTGAACAATCGGAATTTAGAACAATTCACATCATGATGCACTTCCGATGTTAAAGGTTCCAACGTGCTGATAATTTATTGCACATCTGTCTGTGATTGTGCTCTCCAAACATTGTTTCAGTGGCCATCTTCATTTATATCCTGAAACTAGATCCAGGGACATATAAAAAGGAAGGAAAGGAGAAGCTATCTATTGGAATCTTATCAACTCTTGTCTTATCATATTGGTCTATTATTAAAAAAATTAAAGGTGAGGGCCCAAATTGTACATTATTTGGTTGTATACTTTAAATGAAAAAAAAATGAACAGAATGTTTGGTTGTATACTTGTATAGAAATAGGCAATTAGGATAATCATCAAAAGATGATGTTGGAGAAGGTGATTGTTGTATGATGGTTCAAAATTCTTTAGGTCCCGTTAAGTTGAAGAATAAATTAAGATTAAGGTCTTATTCTCCGCTTTTTAATCAAACACCTTATTTTGAGCTTAGATGGGTCCATAGCATTAAATGCAACAACAATAAAAAAGGTGTGAGTAGAGCATTTCATTCTCTAGCAGGATTAAAGCTATTCTCGATGAATTAAGGGTGTAGGAATATATATTGGATTAATAAATCTTATTTCTAGAGTAGCAAAGATGCATCCAAACGAGACCTATGGATCCCTTTGTAAAACAAAAAAGAAAAGAAAAGAAAAGATGATTTATACTTACTTCTAAAAAGTGCGACTAAATTATAAAGGATTAAAAAAATATGTAGCACACTTATATAAAAAATATCATATTTTTTATTATTATAAATAGTGTACATTCTTTTGAATGATAAATATCATTATTTTTTCTCATACGTCACGCGCACTATATTAAAAGTGTCCTACACACTTCTTATCCCCAATCATAAATGCTATAATTAAATTTATGCAAGACAATTTTGATGGAAATAAAGAGAACAAGATTTTAATCAATCTACATTAATCTTCACCAGTTCTTACTTCTTGAAAGGCTCATTCTAATTGATGAATCCGGAAAACGTAGCGGTGGAGAAAAAGCATATCTTTTTATAGTGTGCAATAACACAACTATTTCAATTCGAGAGAAGAGTGCATTTTTTAAAGGGTTCGAATAACTCGTACATCCTGATATGGAACTAAAATTCTTTGTACATCTGAATCACCATTGAAAAATATTATTTTTGGATTTATAATTATAAATATCATTTTACAACATGTTCAACGAAGTTCTTCTTCACCCAAGATAGCTGATATTTGATTTTCTATACTTGTAAAGACACATAAACAAAAAAAAAAAGATAATATGTAAGAACAAAATGAGAAGTGAAATTTCTTATACATAGACTATTATATGCATTTGCGAGAACGTGAACACAAACTTCATAAAAAAAAAAGATAAGTTAACGATCAACACAAGAAATATCTTATACATATGCCTTTGTGAGAATGTGAATACATGAAATATGATTAATTTCCACTCCTATAGAAACATTCCTATAGAAACAAATTGATTCTTACGAATTTTACCAAAAGAAAATTATCAACTACCATAAAAAAAATTAAAGATATTCAAATTATATGTTAACATTATTTTTTATTCTTACGTGGGAAAAAACTGACAAAATTATAATCTCATGTGAATGAGACTTTTCATAAATAAGTTTGTTATAAACTATGTTGAAAAATTAATTGTTCACGAAAATTAATCATTAAAATTGTATATGCTACATGGTCCGTCTATATAGCTCATTAGTAATTTATTTAAGTGTGACGCATGTGCACGCTACTCTTTATATAGAAAAATATAAAAGGAGATTTGTCACAATTGGATTGATGGATTGGTTGATTCTTTTCTCGTGGGCCCTCTTGATCCTTTGGGTTTTCTTTCTTTGTACCTTCATCGGGCCTCTTTCTTGTCCCTTCGGATGGACTCGTTGCAACGCCTTTGAAAATCCACTGTCCCTTTTATTTATTTTTTACAAGTGATTAATATTCCATCTCATAGCCGTGGGAACATTCAAAGAGACAAAATTTTCAAAATTATAGCATACTTAAAGAATCATGAGTGGACCTAAGTGTGTGATAATTTTCTATACTCCAATATTTTTTTCCATTCTTAACTTCGTTATACCAAACAAGAATAGATCTTTAGTTCTCACTTATCAATTCTCCAAAGCCAATATTACCATCATTTTGGAAAGTGAATCTTATGGTACCGACATACGAGTTTATAATGAACGGAATTCGTTTAATGAATTATGCTTTACATGAGAAAAATAAAAGAAAAGGTGTAAGGAAATATGAAAAAAAAAGAAATAAACAAAGTCTATGATCACATGGACAACTTTCTTCAGGGGGTTCTCGCCATGACTCATGTCTCGTGCCCCATGTGCATTGCACGTGCTTCTTAATAACAAATCCACAGTGCATATCCGCCAACGTCGCCATTAAATCCGTTAACCGTTAGCCTAATTATTTTCCCCCCAAATTTCTCTACGTTCTTACATATACTAACAAAAAAATATAAAATTATAATATTCATAAAATTAAATTAAACTTATACATTATTAAAATTATGCATAATTTTGAAACTATTCTCCACTTATACAAATTTAATATTCATTTTCCTCTATTTTTTGTCAAAAATCTATTCTTTATCGCCTACATAATAATACATCATGCATGTTTTATATCATATAATTTTTTTCCATTAAAGTCCTATTAACATTTTTTATTTCAAATAATTCTACATTTTGAAAGTTACTACTAATAATGCATAAATCACGGAGATAAAAAACAAATTTATGAAATATAAACAATAATTAAAGTTAAACGGTGGGATAAAAAGGAATTTTCCATAAATAGCGCTTCTGCAAAGATATAATAAAGGCGTTAATAAATAAATATAAATAAAGGGTTGTTAAAAAAGGAGGTAAAAAAAGGGAGCTAAAGAGGTGGCGAGCGCTCTCCGACCGCTGCCTCTCCACCGTTCTCTCTCCTCCTCCGCCTTCGGTTCCTCCGCCGGACGTCGCCGGCGGCGCCCTTTGGAAGCCGACTCTTCTCGCCATTCCGTGCCAACCCTAAGAAACCCTGCGGGCTCCCTTCTTCTTCTCTGGGGAGTCCTTCACGCATTCTCAACTTTTCTCTGCTCGCGGCCCCCGATCGATCCCCATTTCGCTGGATTCGGTTCCCTTTTGGCTTTGAAGAAGCTCTCTATTGAAGTAGTAATCAATTTCTCATTGCAGACAAGTTTTATGCGTCTCGTTTTGTGCGAAATTTTGTTATTTTCTTCGTTAAACTAAGTTTCGTACCTTTTTTGGTGTTTTCATCTGGTTCTTGAAGGATTGTGGAGACAAAGTTTGGTTCTTGGCGCGTCATGGCAGGCGATTTCTATGGTAGGTCGTCGGCAGGGACGGATTCTGCGAGGGTTGTGTGGGAATGAGGAGATTTTGATTTGTTAGTAATAGAGGCAGGAAATGGATGCGAATGGCGGCTCGTTTATTGCTGTGAGGAGGTTGGGGCAGGGCCCGGGTCGAGGGAACGGTTTATACCATTCATCTCATGGTAATGTGTTTGTCTAATTTCTGCTTCATCTCTGTTAATTGTGTAAATTGTTGCTGCCCATGGTAATGCATTGTTGGCGTGGTTTGTTTTCCATAATGTTTTTATGTTATATGGTAAATTGTAATCGTTGGATGTTCCACCTTCATTTGCAAGTCTAAGATGAACATTTTATCTCTAGTATTAATTCGATCAAATCAAGGGTTAAACAGGTACAAAAAGTTTAACATATTTTTTGTTTGAGTTTCAGAAACTTTCACAACAAATCGGAAGCTATCTTTTCCATTTTCTTATGGTTGATTGGTTTCCAGAAAACTCATCTGGTATATCATCATTTTTTTTGTCAGTTTGCAAAAGCTGGTTTCAGAATTTGAACCTCTAGAGAAGAAGAAATTGAAGAAAGTTGTCTCAATTGATCAAATACTATCGGTTATGCAAGCTGTAGAAAGATGGAGAATCTTTTACATTCAACGAGGATAATGTATTATCCGTGAATCATGTTGTTCTAAATGGCGGATGCGTAGAGAACCTTAGGTTAACTAAAATGAACATTGATATTAGTTGTGAAGTTTCAGCCACTGCCTATATGTGCCTAAACAAAGCTAGAGTGAAAAGGAACGGATACATGCATCTGTTTATACAGAATCAATATCCTTGCTTGGAAGATGCATGATGCTTGAGGAAGGTTTAACATTGCCATTTTTGCTTCTAAGAAAAACATTTCAATTATATGAAATAAGATGATTGCCTTCATAAAATGAATTAAATATCTGACAGATGGATGTGACTAAAAAAAGAGCAAATATGGTGGCTACTTATATAAAAGCTTGAGGACATAAATTCCTGTAGAGCATATCTTGTACAAAGGTGTCTAATTGACCTAATACTGCGAGTCTGGTTTTCTATTGTTTATTGGGCAAGTCTTGATTTGTCAAAGACATTTTGTGTAGACCACTTAACACCACAAATAGACACCTTCAAGACTAAAGTATTGCAAACTATCTACAATGTTCTTCAAGACGATTGTGTTCTATAATTTTTCGTGCAAAAATAAATAAATAACTTACCTTGAGAAAGGCCAAGGTGATTTCTGTAAGATTGCCCATATATGGAAATACAAAGATCTTCTAGGTCATAATAGAAGTTCTTTTATAGTTGTAGATATCTGACTTGGCATAATTGTTTTCAGAGAGATGCAGATGCTTCTTGAAATATTGTCAGTACATAAACCACATTTCTTTTGCCTACATCCGTTAGTTCCTTCAACTTTGATCTTGTTAGACACACATTGTCTTAATATATAGTTTATTATGTGATCTTTTCAAAAAAAAAAAAAAGCTAATTATGTGTTCGCTCTTGGTGACTATTCCTAATATTGTAGGCTCATATTGAAATTATCCTTCAAGCTCCGTGTACTGTATTACCTTTTTTTTGCTAAATCGTACAATGGAATGATATTTGATGATGGTTTCTTTGCAGCTGATGTTGTAACAGGGTCAACAGCGTGGATTGGAAGAGGTTTTTCATGTGTTTGTGTTCAAGGAAGGGAAAGTGATGCCCGTCTATCATTTGACTTAACACCTCGTCAGGTCAGCTGAACCAGTAGCTCTCTAATATGTATTTCTGAATCAATTAAACACAAAATATTATTGTGTTTAAGTTGTTTCTTTAGAAATTCTCTCTAATATCTCCATATTTTACTTCTAAAAAGCATCCCAATTTTTTATTCACTATGAAATAGTTGTACAGATATACGAGTAATGGCCAATTTAATGGCTTATCATATGCGGATATAACTGAAAACACCAATTAACTTATTTGTTATCAGAACATCTTGTTACTTGTATGCTTCTTTAGCTTTCATTGCATTTCCAGCCATGCATAATCGTTCGCCTGCCAGACAATTAAAAGTTAATATACTAATTATTTTATGATGTCAGGAGGAAAGCTTGCTAAGGTTGCAAAGTCGAATCGATGTTTCTTATGATGGTTCAAAGAAAGAGCATCAGGTACTTAAAAAGTTTTTTGTCTTCAATCCGCCATCTCTAGATTATATGAATGTATTTCTCTTCGTCGTGCTAATCAGGTTTCTATTTCGAAATATGCTGTCAAACCTTTCTTTTTTAGGTGCCTTTCCTTGTTTAGGAGGTTTTAGGTACCAATTGTTCGCATCTATTAATGACTATATGCAGATGATAAAAAAAAATGGTTGTGCTGATTAATAATGGAATGGAACTTAGGTGAACCCCATTTTCCTAGATATGGGCGACAATTACTGTACTTGACATTTGGATTATCCAGATTATTGGAGGAATCTGCTTACAGTAACTCCATGAACCAGCTTCTTTTATTATAATAATCTTAATCACACATATTCAATCACAGGAAGCCCTAAGGTCCCTTTGGCGTGCTGCTTATCCCGAAGTTGAGCTGCTTGGCCTAATATCTGAGCAGTGGAAGGAAATGGGATGGCAAGGAAAAGATCCATCTACAGACTTTAGGTAGTGTGATTTCTTTACCTCTTATATTCTCGATCTCATTCAATATATTTACATGACTGACAAATGGATTCTCATACTGCATTACAGGGGAGGTGGTTTCATATCTTTGGAAAATTTATTGTTCTTTGCAAAGAACTATCCAGTAAGTCTCTTTATCTGGTACTTCAGCCAGGTTTAGATGTCACACCGTCACAAACTTCATCTCAGCTTATATTTTGTTGACTTATGAAAATTTTGTGGGATTATGTTTGAAATACAGTAGTGTCTGCTCTTTCTGCAATGCACTTTGAGATTGATAGTTAAGTAGTTAACCACTTATATGGATTGTCAATTTTTCTGGTCATAAGATTTTGGGTCATGCTCAGAAATTGGAAGAGGCCTTTCATGGTAGATCCATTCCTTTAGCCTTTAATTATATCAGTTTGGAAATCATCTATTTGAACTGTCCTAAAACCAATTGGGTAAACTAAATTGATATTTTTTGTTGAATTCTGAACTGGCAACGTTGGTGGATGGTTTAGTAGTAGTTGACAAGTTTGAGCAATAGTACTGTGTTTCTAGTTCTCTAAGAAGTTTTATGTCATGCAAAATTTGGAATCCCTATCCAACTCTCGCAAACATGATGATTAATTAAATATTGATAACCATGTTATTATCACCAATTAAAAGATCTACTTGTCATGCAGAAATCCTTTCATGATCTTCTACGAAAGCAGGAGGGTGATAGGGCCTTGTGGGAGTATCCATTTGCCGTAGCTGGTGTAAATATTACATTCATGCTAATACAAATGCTTGATCTTCGGGCTGGTTTGTATCTTCTGAATCTCTTCACTTCTACTTATTGACATGGTTAATTTTTTAGATTAGGCTGACTGTGAATGTATTATTGATGTCATCTTTGTATTACATATTTATCGCACTGTCAACACACATCTGATAGTTATCATTAATGGTATCTGCAGTAAAGCCAAGATCGATACTTGGAGCCATTTTTTTGAAGTTGTTGGCTGGTAAGTGATTACCACATCTTTGAGTTATGATTTTCAAGGATTCTTTCCTATTAAATGTTACTTCTGCTATGCAAGCAATATTAATAATTATGACTAGTAACTTGCCTCTTATTTGACTTGAGTACTCTGAATTAGAACACTGAGTATTTGTAAATATCATGCAACCCGATAAGATATGAGTTTTCGGAAATTATGAACTTGAAGACTTTTGAGGATATTATGATGCCCTAAATAAGTAAAGCCAAAATTGAGAACTCAATATTCGAACTGTTCAGAACAAAAAAAATCGAACTAAAGAGAAATTTCTTGTCAAACTTGAAAAGCCCAATTTTTTATGTGAAGTCCAGATGCTCAACTTCTGCATGAAGATTATTGATAGAACTGATTTTGGTCCTTCAGTTAATATTCTTGAGAATATTTGTTCTTATATGGATGGTAATTGTTCTATCTGATTGATAGAAAACCGACGTGCATTTGACATATTGTACTGCATAACATTCAAGTTGATGGATCAACAATGGCTTGCGATGCGTGCCACATACATGGAGTTCAATGTATGTGAACATTATTCATTACTACTTTTTGAAGTTTTTGCTGATGTGCTTCATATTCTAAATTTTTCATTGTTTCTCTAGACGGTTATGAAGTCGACCCGGCGGCAACTAGAAAGAGAGCTTCTACTAGAAGATATCCAACGAATTGAAGATATGCCTTCCTACAGACTGCTTAGTCGACAGCCATTCTTGCTTTAATTCTCTTTTTTTTTTTTTGCTCGTGTAGCAACAAGTAATGGTCTAGCTGCTTCCTTTTGGCAAGAGCATTCTCTGTATTTTGACATTTAGTTTGGTTGGCATGAACTCTCTTTTCACTACAAGCTGCACATCTAGTCGTTTGACAGTTGAGTTATCATGTCTTCCTTTATAGTAGTAGAAGATCAGCCTCATGAAGGACCTTTTTAATATATGATGAACAAGACGGCTTTAAATGGAATCTCCATTGTAATCGGCATTCTGTACAGTAACAAGTCAGGATTTATTTGAATATCAAAATCATTAATTTAGTATCTCATTGACGTGTCTACAAGATATAAATACATATACAATTGTATACAAGAGGTACTAAATTAGAAATTAGTGAAAGGATCCTTAATCTTTAACGTTACTTTAGGATTATTTTCGTAACAATCTAAGTTTTTATGATATAAAGGTAAAATAGTTGCAATAAGGACGTACTAAAATAATTGGCAAACATATGGTCAAAGTTTGAAATTGGTCTGGCTTATCCGCACATTTTACTTGCCAAGATGCATATGACTCGGACAAATGATATGATTTTCCACCAGTTACTAATGAAACGAGAAAGTGTCAACTGATTAATGAGCTCAATCAACAAAACCGTTATCAAGCCAAGATTCCTCAGACATGCAGGTCAGAAGCATCAACAAAACAGACTGGGAGCAAAAATTGTAAGCAAATCCAATAACAAACTTGAACAATATCCAAAATCTTGGAATTAGACCTCAAAGTTGCAAGTTCTCAGAAGCTCCATAACAAAACCAGACAGCAATTGGCTACATCGCACATTATAACAAATTTAAAGCAATAAGTACAGTAGGCATCAGCAACCGCCATTAATCTCTACTCGTAGATCCAGGGGTGGACGCTGCTCTGCCATTCAGCAGCTCCTTCAGGGAACCACAAGGCAATCTCCTTCCTTGCGCTCTCAACCGCATCGCTACCATGAATGACATTCCTGGGAAACAAAGAAAAGAGGTACAAAGAGAGATAAGATTGGATACAAGGCAACTAACAATGAAACTTTATTTGTTCAATCAAACAAATACGTGCATAGTCTAAACATTAATGGGTTTAAGAATTCAACTGTCAGAGCAAAATTAATAAAAACCAAAAGTAGATGAACTCAGGATGATAAAAGATTGTAGTAATCCCATGGAAAGGTAAGAAACTTGATCCATCGAACACAAAGACCGGTCTCACTAAAACATGTCAGCAAATAAAAAACACAATTAGCTTAAGAAGAACAAACCTTTCAACCAACAAAGAATAAATAACATAAACTGGAAAAAAAACTAAGTTAAGTTATGCATGGTATAGGCGTTTAGATCAATTACTACCAAGCTACACAAATACTACCTTTCCAAGCAAAGTCAATCATGAACCAAAACTCCAAACATACATAAAAATGTAACATCTACAAAGATAACAGAACTACAGTATAAACCAGTGACAGATATTCATAACTTAACCCAAGTATTCAGTTTACGTGATTGGCATCAAATCATCTCAATTCTCAGGACATTCAGTCTCTCAAACACCACAACGTTACGAGTTTCAAGGACTGTGTGTATGTATCTAAAAAGGACTAAGACTATCCAAAAAGGACTGTGTTATCCATAAGAGAAAAGATGTAATAAAAGAATCGTCTTGGATACCTTCCGATCTCAATGGCAAAGTCTCCGCGGATGGTCCCAGGGGCGGAGTCGGCAGGGTTGGTGGCGCCAATGATCTTGCGGCCTGTGACGACGACGTTCTTGCCCTCCCAAACCATGGCAACAACGGGGCCGGAAATGATGTACTCCACGAGACCGGGGAAGAAGGGCTTCGCAGAGAGGTCAGCGTAGTGCTTCTCAGCGAAGGAACGCTCCACGTTCAACAACTTCAGTCCTATGGGAATCCAAAGCAACACGAAACTCGCATCAAAATTCGATCTTTCCAATTCGTAACGCCAAAAAATAGAATTTTGGGACTAAAAAAAGTTGCATAAGAAATCAAAAGCCTAAATGCTCGAAATAGATCGACAATTGGCGAAAGAACCATTCAAAATCCGCAATTTGATTGGGAAACAATTACCCTTCAAATAAAATCCCTTCTTCTCAAAGCGACTGATGATTTCTCCAACCTGAAACAAGGATTAATTATGATAAAAAAAAGAAGACGAAAGCGATAACGCTTCCAAAAAAACCGAAAAAGAAATGGAGAATAAATTTTGAAAAAGACATATTTTTTCTAGCGAGATATATCACCAGGCCTCGCTGCACACCGTCGGGCTTGATCATGATGAAGGTCTGCTCCATTTTTTTTTTCTTTTCACTCCTTCCGATTTCGATTTCGCTTTAAGTTCTACTTCTTTTCTTCCCGACGGCGCGACCAAAACCCTAACTCTTCGCCTATTTATATGTAAAGAAGGAAGAAGAAGCGAAGTCAAAAACGCAAGAAGCGTTTATTATATTATTATTGAAGGTATTTTTTATTCCGTTTTTGCCACGAGTACCTTCGTCTATTCTCTGTGTGCTGCCAGTACCGAATCGGTTCGGTTCGGTTCGGTTCAATATACATGGTTCGTGGTGGGTTGATCCCTCTAAGTTACTTGGCAAACTCTGAAGATTTGAACTTAAATGACTTTAGGTTGCGTTTACTCTATTGTCATTGTACATAATTTATCAATGTACATTCCTTATTAGAAAGATTGTCACTTATTAAATTATCGATAATGTACATTACCTTGTTTAGTATATATAGATAATATATCTTGCAATATTTATTATCTTATTTTTTATATAAAATAATTAATAAATAATGTATATTTTTTACTATAATATCCTTGAATGAAATAGTTATGTTTACAAATTTATATAAATTTAATTGAATTATTTGAACTTGAATCACAAACATATATCCTAAAATAAAAAAAATTATAAGTGATATATAATTTTCTAAAACTAATAATAGAAAATTAATAATAATTATTCTAAATATTTATTATCTTTTAATAATTAATGATAGATTATTTATTATTTATAATATATTAATAATCTATTATAGTTAATTAATAATAGTAATTTTAAAATTAGTATAAATAATAATAATAATTTATTTAATGATAATGATAAAAATAAAAATATTAGTATAATAATTAATAATTATTATACTAATTAATAAAATATT
>LTAE01000927.1:0-67378 GCA_001647135.1 Pontederia paniculata | reverse complement strand
TCTCTCTCTCTCTCTCTCTCTCTCTCTCTCTCTCTCTCTCTCTCTGTACCATACCTCCTCCATTGGACTTACCAGCATCGATCCGAAAGCCTTTATCCACCCATTTCTCCTTCTCCTTGCCATTAGTGCATATGAATCCACCACTATTGCTACAGTACGTCATCATCTCCTTCGTTTCGTTTCCTTCCTTCCTTCCTTCCTGCATGTTCTTATGCTACTTGGTTAAATTTAGTTGCTTCATAGATGTTACATTACATTACATTAATTTGCTCAACGTAAGAATTGAAAAGAAGAGATTTTTATGATTTGTTGTGGAATAAGAAGAAGAGTTCATACTCCTCCTCCTCCTCCTCCTCCTCCTCATCGTCTTCATGTGGGCATGCAAGGCAACACAGGAGCAATGAATGCAATAATAAGCTCAGCTCGCGTGCGCTGAGGCGATTCTTAATGGGAGCCACTGATGGATCAATGGCAAGTTAAGAGTTTGAGAAGTCGCGTGCACAAGGAGAGAGAAAGAAAGATGCTATGGGAGGAGAGAGAAAGGTGGTGGTGGTGGTGGGGATAAATTTTAATGGAGATGAAGGTCGTCCACATGCATTATACGCAAATCATGTGTACAAAATTACTGCGTCGACAGTGAGGACGACACCATACGGAAGGAGGAGGTGGTAAAAGGCACAGTCCTTTGTATAAATTCAACTCAGCTACTACTGTTCCCTTCTCTCTCTCTCTCTCTCTCTCCTCTTTTTTTTTTCTTTTTACTCCCTTACTACCACCATTCAATCCAACAGATTAATGAAGGTGAAAAAAAAAGTGTTTGTGGCGGGGATATTTTTTGTTCTTCTTCCTTGATTCAAATTAAAATTAATTATGGTCCATGTACTGTTAAATTGTACATTTCATATTTCTGGTAATTAATTATTGTTTGTCTTCCAAAAGTTACTTCTGTAAGCAGCTTCTCTTAATTAATTGCTTACTTAATAATAAATCTTCTTCAATTATGTATCAAGATATATATATATATATATATATATATATGTTACGGATATGAGACGAAAGAGACAAATTCGCACAAAAAAAGACACAAAATTTATGATGTTCACTTTTAACTGAGCTACGTTCTCGAGCGACGGCTGACCCCGTATGAGATGGACGACTTTGCCCTCTCAATTATTCAAACGATTGTGATGTACTAGGAGACATGTAAAATTGATCACTGAATTAAAATTCAAACTATTATATATATTGTGTGTGTGAAGCGATATAAATTATAACGGTTCGGTATTTTTCATATTTTTTTACGATCCAACTATATATGCAATATAATTCACATATTTTATATTATTGGAAAAAGTATGAAATATATCTTTTTTGTGTGCACAAATAATATACATTTCCAGATTGGATAATAATAACTCATAAAATTTACTCCACAAACTACTTTCAACTATCTATAAAAAATAACACAATTCACCGAATAAATTAATAAAACAACAAAGAGCAAAAAAAATTTACGAAAAAAAATGAATTTGAGATAAAATTAGTAAATTGAATTATCAACGACAATCTCATAAGGAGTTAAAATTGTATTTTCAAATGTGCTTCTCATAACTTTAATTTAATCAGCGATAATCTAGTAGTAAAAGTTTCGTCGAAATTTATAATCTCTCAACCATGCTTTAATAGTATCTTAAAGTAATTATATATTAATAAATAAATGCTGAAGTGAAACTTAAATTATTTTTTAATTCTTTTCTTTTTATTTTCTAATGTAATTATACTTACATATAATTACATTTTCGACATAATTTTTATACGATAATTATAATTATTTGTTGTAGTCAATTTGACATCAAACGAAATACGAGATTCATATTCATAGTAATTAAAATTTCAATTACTATCAAATACATCAAATTAAACCTACTTTTTTATTTTTTTCTTTATGAATCATACATCTGATGGATAAATTTTTTAATGAAAATTATTTTATAAAATTCGAATTGGAGAGTTTGGAGAATGAGCCTCAAACTGGTTGGTGGAACTTGTTGTGTTATGAGAGTGCTGGGTCCTGCCGCAGCAACCGTTTGAGGTGCCCAACCACATTTTGTCCGCTGTACAACCCTTTTTCTTTTTCATTTCTTATTTTTGCCTTTTTCTCTTTTTCCTTTTAGCTCTGAGCTCCTTTTTTTTCTTTTTACCGGCATGCAGCACCAGACTGATAGATTACATATCTCTATAACCAGACAGAGAGAGAGAGAGAGAGAGAGAGAGAGAGAGAGAGAGAGAGAGAGAGAGAGCAATGAGGTCATTTTCTATTACAATATTCAAAATAGTAACTTTTTCCATTGTCATCTGTAAACTAAATTCTTTAATTGGATTATTGAGCTATAAAATTATATCCAAATTTTTTTTTTGCACTGTATGCTCATCTTTAAAGAAAAAATAAAAATAATGGAGCATTTTTTAAAGCTAGAAGGAATTTTCTCTAATTTTTAAAGTACTAATGATAGTAAAAAAAATACAAATGTCATCGAATAAATGAAAATGAAATTAATAGAAAAATATGACAGTGGTTTCTTTTATATAACTTAAGTGAGTTAATTAAGTAATTTCTTAGTTTAATGATGAACGTACGTACGTAGAAATAAACCTTCGTTTACCAAAAGTCAAATGCACTTCTTGTAATTAATGTACTGTCTACAATAAATTACGTCAAATTTATGGGCCATTATTGCAGTTTAGAGATCCATGCATGAATCAAACTGTATAATTTTATAATTAGAACACAAAAAAGTATACAAAAATCTAACGAGCGATATTTTATTCAGTATTGGTGAATCGATTAAATTCATAATTCTATTAACAGTTAATCTTAACATTATTCACTCCTTATATAAGTGCATAAAAACACAATGCACTTTCGTACTTATTCATTAGAGTTGGAACTAAATTTTAAGTTTGAATCTCTCTAAACATATTTTGATTGAAAAACAGATTAATTAAGATGAAACTTCAAAATATATGATATCAATTAAAAAAATTATAGTAATTATGTACATAATATTATATGTATTAGAGGTTTCAGATTTTCTTCTTGATTTAAGTGAGGGAACTGTGCTATATATCGATAAAAAAATACATAAACATATAAATATGTATGAGAAAAGGAATATAGCGCACTTGTACAGGAAGTAACGACACTTTTTATGTAAATAAATAATGCTCAATTTTTTTGTACAGATAGTAACGTTATTTTTTGATGCGCTATACGCACTATATTAAAAATGTACTACACGCTCTCTGCTCTCCAATATGTAGGCACGGGTCGGGTTTGACCCGACCTGAATCCAAATCCGACCCTACCCGATTGATTTTGTTCGGGTTGGGTTGGATCGGATTGATGAAAAAATAGTCATCGAATTCGATCCAACCCGACCTTCATTGGGTCGGGTTGGATCGGGTCGGGTCATCGGTTTATCCGATTGAATTTTTTCATATATTTTTAATTATTTTTTATAATACTTAACATCAATTATATTTTAAAAATAAAGAAACATATTTTTTTTCAATATTTTATAATGATTTAAAGGATATAAAGTATAAATTTGTAATATACTTTAATTTTAAAGTAATATAAAATTCTTATTAAGAATAAATTAGTTTAAATTTAATAAAATATATATAAAAGTTCGGGTCATCGAGTTGGGTCGGGTTGATCGGGTTCGAAAAATTGAAACTCGTACCCGACCCGTTGGTGATCAGATCGGTTCGGGTTGGACCCGTCCAACGATCCGATCCGACCCAATTGAGATTGGTTCGGTTCGGATCGTCGAGTTCATCGGGTCGATCCGATCCGATGAACACTCAATTGGGTCGGTTCAGATTGTCGGGTTCATCGGGTCGATCCGATCTGATGAACACTCAATTTGGTTGGTTCAGATCGTCGGGTTCATCGGGTCGATATGATCCGATGAATAAATATAGATAATATAAATCGATCTAATTATATTTTCATTGGAAAAAAAGGAAGTCGACGTGATATATTATACATAATTAATTTTGGCATAAAACAGTTGCGTTGGCATGGCATGGCATGGCATGGTAGACATGTGGTCAAGTTTGTGATGACACTTATATACATCAATTAATGTTCTTCACAACGTTGTGTCTTGCCATCCGTAACGGACTTAAACACCTTCTCTCCAAAAGTTCTACCATTCCATAAATCAAGTTGAAGCACTTTTGACGTGTTTCTCTCTCTCTCTCTCTCTCCCTTTTTTTATGTATTTATGATTATATATATAAAGTTAATAATCATGTTTTACGTTATTTATATCATATCAGACTTTTCTTAAAAATATTATGTGTATAATAATTATTAAAAATATAAATACAAAGATATTATTCTTTCTATCGAATTAAATTTTTAGAATCGTTGATAGTATATCAAATTTATCATATAATATAAGAGTCAGAAGTCCTGAATTTAAATTTCGATGTCGTTCGTATTAAAAATTAATTTTTTTTAATTATTCGCGTATTGAACTTTGTGCTAGACCAAAATTATCAACGAATTTACGTGAGGAGGAGTTTTAAGAATATAAATATAAAAATATTTCTCTTTCTATCGGCTTAAGTTTTTAGGATTATTGGTAGTGCATCAAATTTAACAATAATATTTTAAACATTAAAATCTAAAATCAACAAAACTAAGAAATATTTTTTTATTTCCAATTAAATTAGTACGGATCAAAAGCAATTTAATACTAAAATAACATTTAAAAAAATAAACGGGGAAAAGGTGATGTGTGAGAAGGAGACAAAAACCAGGAGGGAGTTTTGGTGGTCACGCGAAACGAGGCCACCCTTTAAATATTTCTTGGCGTTTCGTTTGGTGCAACCGAAATTTAATTAATTTCATAAAACTAATTATGTATATATATATATATATATTGTGTGTTTTTCGAGATATTGTAAATATAAAAAAGATGAATTATTTAATTATATGCTAAATCAAAATATTTTTTTAAAAAAGATAATAAAGAAAAAAGACGGCGCCATGGCGGCATGTGCACATACTCCACTTTGCACGTGTTGTCCTTCTTCATCCATCAGTTCCTTCTCTCTCTCATGCTTAACAACCGGAAACTATAATACGATGTGAATTCTAATTAGATAAACCAAATTTTCTTTTATTTATTAGAAAATAGAACACCGAAATATCAACAGACAAATATAATAAAGAAAAATAATTTAATATCTGAAATTTTGGTTCCACTCCCTCGATAAACTTTACTGCATTTGAAAACGGGAACCTAATTTTTCTCGGGTTCTCAATGAATAATTAATTTGATAGATTAATTCTAATTGTGTTTGGATGAACTAAAAATATTAGGTTCGACGAATGTTTAAATGAACCGACAAGAACTAAAAAAATAAATTATTTACTCTAATAAATAAATTAAAAATAAATAAAATGGATAAAAATATTTTTTATTATAAAAAAGATATTTTAAATATATTAGTAATATGTAAACCTAATTTTATATGTTGTAATTAAATATTTTTCAAACATAAATAAAGTTTTATTTTAGAATTATATTATTAGATTAACATAAAATTAAAATTTTAAATTTTAAATTTAAATGTTGAAATATAATTAAAAGATAAAAAATTAAATAAAAGAAAGCATGAGCTTATGAGAGAGGAAATAANATATATATATATATATATATATATATATTGTTAAGCCTAAACTAAAAAAGTAAACACGTACGAGAGGGAAAAAATAAATATATTATCAAAATTATATTAAAAATTAAACACGTATTAAAATAAGAAAGATAATTAATTTATATATTATAATAAAATATTATGGTAAACTCTTTGTCTAAAAATATATTACGTTAAACATAAATTAATAATAAAATATAGAAAATTAATAATATATTAAAATTAAATAAAAATTAATTAGAATTTATTAATTCAAATTAAATGTACTTAATTTATAAAAGATAAAATTAAATATAAAGAAAAAAATAGTGGAGATGATTAACTTCAGAAAAAAAAAGTATGAAAGGAGAGAGAAAATGTCAAATCAATATCGTCGAACAAAAAAAAAGGTGCACAATGGAACCAACTGGTTCCTACTGCAAGCAGGAACCGATTGGCCAGAATCTGGGGTCACGTGATCCCAGATTATGGGTATGGGGTTCCACGTTGGGTTCTAACAAACGTCACATCGTTTGTCAGAACTCAGGTCTGGTTCCGGTTGCCAAACCCAGCGTTCCTCACAACTTTTTTTTTCTTATTTTTCACAATTTTAGATTTTTAAGAGTACAATGTAAATTGATTCTCCAGTGTGCTTCAGAGATTTTTGGATTGAAGAAAAAAAGAGGAGAACGAATAAAAGAGTAAAAGTTCACTTATTTGGATAATAATTATTTTGAAAGAAAAGTTAAAAAGTAACTTTTTTAACTAACTAAAAATTATCATTTTGCTACTTTCTTTCCCTCCTCTATTCAAACATATATTTTATATTATTTTTATGACATATTTATTTGGGATGTTTTAGTCCGTCTTAATTGAACGATTTTTTTATCGTCTCTATTTGAGATGACTTCAATTTAAAATAATTTGAATTGTATCAATAAGAGGGACCATAATTTTTAAGTTTGTGAAAGTATATTAGCAACTATATGAAAGAATGATAGATAAAAAAAGATATATCGTTTATTTTATTGATGTAATGAAAAATGAAGAAATAAATAAAGAACCGAGAAAACAAAATCGAGAAAAGTAAAACTAAAAAATGGTACTTCCGTTAAACACCTCAATGTACATGTCCTGAACGTAAAATACCGTCCAATTTTAAGACATGGTATACTACATCTAAACGATCTAAGTTGCATTCAATTATTTTTAAAAGAAGATTCATGTGATTCATTCTCACGTTAAGACCAGCATACAAAAAACTTAGAAGACCTTGAGGTGGTATCTCCTCCCAAAAAATGTCAAAAGATGTGGTGCGCCCTAATTTTGCTAAGTAGTCGGCTGAGTAGTTTTTTTCTCTAGCTATGTGATTTGCTACAAATTGATCAAACATTTCACATGTGTTCCAGATATCTAATATAATATTTCGCACACGCCAAGGGCATTTTATCCTTCATGTTGAAGATATTTATTAGAGTTGAGGAGTCGCTCTCTATCTGCACTCTTGTGAATCCCATCTCCTTGCATTTGATTAGGCCGCATCGTAGACCCCATGCTTCAGCCTCCAGTGCTGATGAACAAAGCTTTCCTAAAGCACGTGCAGCAAAAAAGGTTCCATCAGGCAATCTGATTAGAAAGTCTGCTCCTCCCCTCTCATTAGATCTAATAAAAGACCCATCAGAATTGAGTTTAACCCAATATGGAGGGGGAGGCTCCCACCTTACCTGTGTTGGGTCATTGGTGGAGAGTCCGTCAGGACCGTGAGTGTGTGCTTCAGCATATTCCTTAGAGCAAACCAGGGCCTTCTCCCAGATTAACTGGATAGATGAGTGGTAGGAGTTGAAATGAATATCATTCTTGAGAGTCCATAATCTCCAAAGGCAGAAAAGCAAAGGCTGAACGAAAGATTAGTTTGGAGGAGTGATCAAAGTTTTCTCCTTCAAGTATCCAATCACCAGTACACTAGGAGTGCATGTGGAAAAATGGGAGGTTCATTTGCTATCGAAGAATGCCCCATAGTTGAAGACTAATAGGGCAACAAAAGAAGAGATGATTAATTGTCTCATAATCAATGCCACAAAGGGTGCATACATGGTCTATAGAAGAATCAAAGGAGTGTATCATAGTTTTAGTTATGAATTTTTGCAGGCACAGGAATTTTCCAGATTTCATTCCACCCAGGCCACGCATCAAAATGAGAGAGAAAAGTCGGCATAGTAAGGGATCTGTACACTGTTTTAGCATTTGCACACCCATGGGTATCCGTCATCCATATCCACAGGTCATCATGGGACATTGCAAGCAAATGAATGGAGAGAATGTTTAAAATTAAAGTTTCATAAAAAAAATCATATAATAAATCAGTGTTCCAGCAATTGTTAATTTTGAGATCATTGACACAGAGAGATGCAAGATCAGCTGTAACATTCACATATGTTGGTTTAAGATATAAGAGAATACTGGAAATCCATGGATCATGCATAATATTAGTAGTTCTACCATTTCCTAGAAGTTTTTTGAACCCCAATTTAGTAATGTTCATTGTGTTTAGTATGAGTTTGCAGCTCCATGCTATGTATTTGGTTGAATTGGAGCAGGACCAAGGGTGATGGAGACCATATTTACAAGTAACCAGACTTACCCAGAGGTCATGTTTCCCATTCAAAAACATCCAATACTTTTTTTTGCTAATAATGATGTTCTAATGTGTTGTAGGTTCCTAATGCCAAGGCCGCCTAGATGCTTAGGTAGTTGTACTGTTGTCCAATTAATTAAGTCTACACCTTTTCTATTGCCATCTGATGACCATAAGAGACCTTGAGTGTTTGTCTAAAGATTCTATGAGCCCATTTGAAAGATAAGTAGAGCACATTGCATAGTTAGGAATGGTATTTATAATTGACTTAATGATGATGGTTTTTCCAACTTGATTCAGAGTTTTCATCTTCCAGCCATTGAGTCTAGTTTTATACTTCTCTAATATGAAAGATTGTTGCCTAGAATTGATGTATTTATATGAGATAGGTGCACCTAGGTATATGAATGGGAATGTGCCTATGGACATGTTCATGGATTGTTTGATCTTATTCTTTCTTCGCAAATTTAGTTTTGGAGGCAAGTAAATCTCATATTTTTCTTGATTGATTTTTTGATTTGTTAATAACTCATAAGTTTAAAAAATCTTTTTTTAAATTTCTTGGAGTTAGGGATGATAGCAGCCACACATATTAAAATGTCATTTGCGAATAATAGGTGACTTAGAGTGAAATAATTAATTTTAAAAAGTTTTAGTGAATTGTGAGTCAATTAATTCAATACGTATTTCAACTGTGCTGGTAATCACCATTCGGTCATTGAGACAGTGAGGCGAGATCGTCTGATGTAGTCAGCGTATAGCCGAATTGGCGTAGCTTAGAAGAGAAATAATAGCATTGATAATCATAATATTATTATATTAATTAATAATTAAGTATATAAATTATCTATTTAAGTAGGTAATATCATATCACTTATCTTAATAATTATAGAATATTAGATATACGATAGATCTAATAGTTTATAATAAATTACTTTAAAAAATATCTTATATTAATCATAGACCGACCTATCATATATGTATATGTATCAAGAGGCAGTCCTTCGTCGTTGGAGAAGCCATCAGCATCTATACATCCATCCATTTATTCACACATATCCACAAGTCCCAACATAGTGTTCAATCAAGTGAGCCTAAAAAGTATGAGCAGCCCCCACATTGACCTCTCCGAGGAGGAGAAAGAGATACTTGTGAGACACAAAAAACGCACGAAGACGCCTCAAGGGGAGGCGATGCAAGGAGTTCAAAGGGAGGAAGAGGTCTTTCCACCACTCATCCCAGGGAGGCAGAGGTCCATATCTTTCTGCGATATGGTGCGAGACAAATGGAAGAAAGGTAGCGTCTCTACATTGACGGGATACTCACCCTCTGATTATGATTCAGAGCCTTCTGATGCCGAAGAGGAAGAAAATGAAATTCCAGAGGACTCAGAGCTGGGATTTGTAGTAAGAATCTCCAGAGATCGTCTACGACAGCTCCAGTCCCAATTTTGGGGGTCTCTAATCGTGAAGGTGTTGGGTAGACAGGTGGGTTATATGTCTCTCCGGAAGAGGTTGGAGCAGCTATGGCAACCGAAAGGTGAGATGAAGATCTCGAGTCTAGGTAACGAGTTCTTCTCTGTTCGCTTCAATTTAGACGAAGATAGGGCATTTGCTCTGCAGGGAGGCCCTTGGATGATCTTGGGGCACTATCTCACGATTCGGAAGTGGACACCAGAGTTCGACCCCGATGAGGCTTCCATCAGCAGGGTCGCTGTATGGGTCAGGATACCGAAGTTACCGATGGAATATTATGATGAGGAACTCATGATAGAAATTGGGAACGGACTGGGGCGTACTCTCCGTGTAGACAAAGACACAGCGGGGCAGGATAAAGGGAATTTTGCTAGAGTGTGTGTGGAAGTGGACCTCACACGTAGTCTCCGATCATGGGTTAAAATCCGGCGGAAAACATACCGGATCGAATACGAGGGGATTCATTTGGTTTGTTTCAAGTGTGGGCGCTATGGACACCGGCATGATGCATGCCCCAACCAAGCAGCAGTGAAGGCACCATTAGAAGACCTCACAGTGGAGAACGCACCAGTCACCAGTGAGGCAGGATTGCCGGAAAGCAACGAAAGATCAACCAAGCCGATTTTCGACCCATTACGGCGGCCGTACGGACCATGGACGTTGGTCCAACGGCAGGCGCGCAAACCGAGGGACAAGGTGACATCGAGTACGACAAACCAAGAACCGAGAGAGAGACAACGGCTAGGACACCAACAAGGATCGCGGTTTCGTGCATTAGGAGAGGAAGGGGGGAGTCTACATGAAAAAAGGTGAGCCTAAGGGAGCTGGTGCAGCTGTCAGGGGAGAAGAGGCAGAACCACGTCATTCTCAAGGTGACCTAAGTGAAACAAGGAGGGATGGTCAAAACGAGACACAGGCCAGCAGCCCATCCAAAAAACACCCGAGGATTGACAAGCTGGCTAGGGCACAATGGAAAAGTGATGGGGCCAAGGAGAGGGCGGAAGTGGAAACGCGATCGAATTTGCAGCAAAATTATGGAGAATCACATAGGCAGATTGGGAAGGAAGAGGAGGTAAGGAGCAGGTCTACAAGCAGCAGGGAAGGCAAGCTCACCCTAGGGGAATTTACAAAAGGAGGCCGAAATAAAGCTCCATCAAAAGAAATCGCTGCCCAACCGCTCAATGATGCAGAGGCAGCAAACTACTTCAGGCGCAATGGGATACTTGTGGGGCATGATCACGATCCAGGACCTCCTACTACAGATGGGGATGGGAAAGTACATGACACAAAAGCAAGGGAGAGCTCACATACAGATGAGGAGATGGCTGATACCCATTATGTGGAAGGACCGGATGATCCGACAGGCCTTGCAAACATGGAGGAAGAATGCAACTTGGGACGAGCCGAGTGACCCTTGTAGCTTGGTTACACTAAACTCTTCTTCATCCATTTTTGTTAATTTATGAATCTCTTTTGTTGGAATTGCCGTGGCGCAGGTGACCAGCGTTTCAGGCATACAATCAATGAATATATTAGGAGAACACAAGCAGACATCATCATCATTATTGAGCCTAAGATTAGCGGGAACAAGGCAACCAAAGTATGTCAAAATTTCAGGGGATTTACATCAGAACGTGTGGAAGCCAGAGGTTTCTCTGGAGGAATTTGGGTATTATGGAGACCTCAGACAGTTAATCTCACTGTCCTTGAACGCCATGACCAAGCAATGCTCTGTGAAGTCCGAATGGAGGATAGAATTTGGAAACTTACGGCGGTTTATGGCAGTCCACAAGAGGGAACACGTAGAGAGCTATGGACACAACTTCGGCATTGGGCAAGCAGACTCCAAGGGCCGTGGTTAGTCATAGGGGATTTCAACGCGCTTCTAAGGCCGGATGAAAAAAATGGTGGAGGACAGTTCAACTTCACATCAGCAAATGCCTTCCAAGAAGCGATTAGGGACTCACATCTACTTGATATGGGAAGTGATGGACCAAAATTCACTTGGTCAGGGCCAGGACGACATAATCATGAGAGAACTTATGAACGGCTCGATCGGGCACTATGCAACGCTGAATGGAGAACCTCCTACCCAGCAGGGGGGTTAGAGTTCTTCCGCGCATGAAGTCAGATCACCATCCACTCTTACTGAATTTGGGTGAATCAAGTAAACAACCAAGACCATTCAGATTTCTGGCAGCTTGGCATATGCACACAGACTTCCCCCGTTTCTTGGAGTCTACCTGGAGTAACAATAGGGATCTGAGCGCCAACCTGCACAACTTCAGATGTAAAGTGCAAACTTGGAATAGAGAGACTTTCGGCCATATCACCCGTAGGAAAAGAATCTTGCTCGGAAGATTGGAAGGGACACAAAAGGCAATGCAGCAACGATCAAACCCCTCTCTAAGGAAGTTGGAGAAGGAACTGTCTAACGAGTTGGAAAAAGTACTTGCACAGGAGGAATTAATGTGGTACCAACGATCTAGGTGTAATTGGGTGACATTTGGAGATCGAAATACACGATACTTTCACACTACTGCTATCATAAAAAAGCGCAGAATTAACATAAGAACGCTGAAAACAGAGGATGGAAGATGGGAGGAGGATGAAGCAACTCTAAAACAGATGACCAGAGAATTTTTTGAGGCACTATACAGGACAGAGAACCAAGGCCTCCAAGTAACTTTACCTTGGGCCTTTCCAACCATCGAGGCATCAAGGCTTGCAGCATTAGGAAGGGAAGTTACAGAGGAAGAAATCAAGAGAAGCTTGTTTCAAATGCATCCATATCGAGCTCCCGGACCAGACGGGTTTCAAGCTATATTTTACCAACATAACTGGAACACGATTAAGGACTCCTTGGTTCACGTCATGAAAGCAGCTATCGACAATGGAGAGTCGGTCGCAAGCATGAACCAGACGTTCTTGGTTCTCATCCCAAAAAGTGAACAACCAGAACAAATTAGGGATTTCAGACCAATAAGTCTATGCAATGTCACCTACAAGCTGGTTACCAAGCTGATTGCAAATCGATTAAGGGAGATCTTAGCAGAGGTTGTATCTCCCAATCAATCTAGTTTTGTTCCAGGACGTAGCATCCAGGATAACATCATCATAGCGCAGGAATTGGTCCATACTATGGGACGAATGAAGAGGAAAAAAGGGTTCATGTCAGTTAAGATTGACCTCGAGAAAGCATATGATCGGTTGGAATGGTCTTTTGTGGAGGAATCCATCCAGGCGGTGGGGATCCCAGTCAATATAAAGAGGGTGATTATGAACTGCGTATCAACTCCAAGCATGAGTATTTTGTGGAATGGCGAGCCGACAAAGGACATAAGAATGTGTAGGGGAATTAGACAAGGATGCCCCCTTTCTCCCTACATATTTGTTATATGCATGGAGAGGCTTACTCACCTAATCAATGATGCAGTCTCACTAGGCAGGTGGCGTCCCATCCATGCTGGAAGAGGAGGCCCAGGGATCTCGCACTTACTATTCGCTGATGATTTATTATTATTTGCTGAGGCGTCACCGACACAAATGGTAGAAATCTTGAGAATCCTACAACTATTCGGCCAAGCATCAGGCCAAAAAGTGAGTCAAGCTAAATCTTTAATATATTTTTCCAAATCAGTATCTTCCAGCACTCGTGAATGTGTGTTGCAGGTGTGCTCTTTCAAATTGGCTCAATCAATGGGCAAATATCTTGGAGTACCAATAGTGCACGGAAGAGTTAAACGAGAACATTTCCAACGACTGGTCAATAGAGTGCAAACTTGGGCAGGAGGTTGGTCTAGTGCAGCGCTATCCCAAGCGGGTAGGATAACACTAGCGCGCTCTGTTCTCCAAGCTATCCCAACACACACAATGCAATCTATGAGAATACCTCGAGGGGTCTGCAATGAGATTGACAGATGGACCCGAGCCTTCATTTGGGGTCACAAACCAGACCAACGGAAGATGCATAGCATCGCATGGAAGACCATCATCCAACCGAAAAGAAATGGAGGCCTTGGGCTCAAGGATACCTACACTTTCAACTCTGCATTCCTTGCAAAGCTGGGTTGGGGTATCCTCTCTAGACCTAATGAGCTCTGGGTACAAGTTCTGAGCAAGAAATACAACAAGAGATGCAAGAATGGGCTTTCCCTCAACAAATCAACTACTGACTCTTGGTTGTGGAAAGGCTTGGTGGATGCATGGAACTCAGTCAACCATGCGGCTTCTTGGGAAGTAGGATTAGGAAACAGAGCCTCATTTTGGACTGATAATTGGGTGTCAAGAGAATGGACTTTGTGCGAGAAAGCTACATCCATGATCCCGGGACACCTGCGCTTGAAAACGGTGGCCGAAATGCGAACAAGTGAAGGACGTTGGGACTGGAACAACATAGCGCAGTACCTGGACAACACAACCATGATCACCTTAGCCAGCACTGCTACCCAGACCCAAGAGCAGGACACCCTGCACTGGAATATAGAAGGTTCTGGTCAGTTCTCAGTTAAATCAGCATACAATTTCCTTAGGGCAGATAAATGGCAGCCACATCAACAGTTATGGTACTTGATATGGAAAGTTGAAGTGCCGGAAAGAGTGCGATCCTTTCTCTGGATTACTGCTCACAACAAGTTAACGACAAATGCAGAGAGGTTTAAAAGACATATGTCAACATCCCCCAGATGCCCAAGGTACTCTATTGGAGAGGAAACAATACTACACGCTTTAAGGGACTGTGAATGGGTGAGAAATTTTTGGATGGAACTCCTTCCTCGTTGCTTGCATGACATTTTCTTTGGTCTTTCATTGCAGGAGTGGCTCACAATGAACCTGGCGAGAAGAGCTCGAGGAATGGACGAGATAGCATGGGCAACCATTTTTGCTACAGCATGTTGGAGAAGTTGGACTTGGCGTAATCAGTTGGTCTTTCAGGACTCATATTCTATTTCTGGAAACCCCGCCAACATTGTGAAAGAGATGGCAGCAAAATTCTCACAAGCCTACAAAATCAATGTTTCCAACCAAGATAGAGGTCAACAATTAGATCTCACCAAATGGGAGCCTCCAGCTAAGGGGTGGATAAAAATCAACACGGATGGAGCCAAGGTGACCTCTGGTCGACGGGCAGGCGCTGGAGGAGTTCTCAGAGATGACACGGGTCAATGGCTTCTTGGTTTCACCCAAGGATTGGAAGTCTCAACACCAATCGAGGCAGAGCTTTGGGGAGCATTAACGGGACTCCAAGTGGCGTGGGATCGAGGGTTCAGAAAGGTGGAATTAGAACTGGACAATAGACAATTAGTAGAATTTTTTGAAAGCCGAGCGGCTCCAGGAAGACATCTCCAATTCTTGTATACTAGTTGCAAGGAGCTCTTGCAACGCAATTGGCAGATGGTCATCAATTACATCTGCAGGGACAACAATAGTGTGGCGGACACCCTAGCCCACAAAGCACTTTCAGAACGGGTAGGAATTAGAGTACTTGATCACCCACCAATCAGCTTGAGTCCGTTCCTTTTTTGCGATATTGTAGGGGCTACCTTACCCCAAGTGATTTCTTATATGTAATCTTCTTCGCATGTAACGTGGGCTTAATTCCCACTCCTACCAATCGAAAAAAAATCCACAAGTCCCATCATTTCCTTCTTATGTAACCCCACAGATATATAAGAACCAGTGAATTGATTAAATGAATAAAGTGTCCTTATATAGTCTATATATTATATATGAAGGCTTTCCACGGACGCATAATATATATCTCCGCTTTACACTCCAAAATGGAGAGCTCATGTCATATATGGTAGCAATAGTTTGCAGATATTATATAATTAAAGCCGTAATTTTCCTACGCCCTTCCAAACTAACGTATGCTTTTTTACATGAAATTTTAGTCAATATATACTATCACTAATTAAGTCTAATGTTTGGATACATTATATATATATATATATTTATTTATTTAACTATATTTGAAAAGCGACCTCACTTCTTCAATTCAATCAACACTAATAATTATACACACTGATTATAAATTCGAATCTCATCCCACTATTAAATTTGATTAGTTTGATATTTATCCCGAATAATATATATGATCATGACGAGTGAAATTTCCTAAAAAATATTTTACATGTAAAAAAAATCGAATTTAATTTTTTTTTAAACGAGAAAGAGATATTTATCAACTCCATTTTAATTCATATCGACAATACCTAACAAAATGCGATTTAGTTCTTACTTTTTCGTATGAGATGTCTGAAATAGAAAGGAGGCACAAAGAACAAATATTTCAAATAAATGACTCTTAAATTAAGAAATTCTGATTTCAATTTTCTACTTTTTTGTTACACTTTATTTTAAGTTTAATTATGCAATGATTTACAAAAGAGGAGGGCCATATAAATTGAAATTATTATTTTTTAACTTCATAATACATAATTTTATTCTTGTTGATCAATTAAGAACCATGTTTCTAAATTGAGCCTAAAAACATGCACGTATATGAGAATTTAATAGCCACAGGAGCTCTCATAAATACTAATATTGAAGTAGTTGCTTGTTGCTGTTATGCATATATATATATATATATATATGACATTATTATTATTTCTTATTTAGACCGTGTAATAATCAATTATTGTTACCATAAAGTGGTAGATATTTGAGTTGGTATTTGCGTTGGAATGACTTCCACGTAAACCATGTAAAGACAAGTGGATCCGACATGTATCTATGGATCCTTGTCACGGGCGTCCACGCATACATCCATAGATGACGTGAAGGAATGGATAGCGTGCTCAACTGGCTTTATTCTAATATATTACTTGGATTACATTTATATTCCAACTAGTCCTTTATATTTATTTAGTAGTAGAGGTTCCTATCTATCTCAAGCTTGGATCAGGTGATTAATAAATTAATTATATATCTATATAAGCACAATTAGATGCTCACGAACTTTTCGTCGACGACATGGCCAACGGCTTCTGCAATTTAGGTTCACGTATTTTTTAAAGGCACTAATCATAATATAAACAGATAAGTTAAATACATGAGATAAAATTATTAATTATCGTTTTTGCTCTATACATGTACGAATTGTTATTTTGCTGATATAATCCATACATATGTTATTCTCGGAAATAGTGAGCTACATAATAATAATAGTAATTATTTTAATATCTATATAAAATACTACTTCATATTGAGGTAAGATAATTTATAGTAAACGATTTAAGGTAATATCTCTACAAAAAAAGAGAATCGAATATACTTTCTAATTATTATATATATATATATAGCAGTTATATAGAAAATGACGATACTTTTTAAATAGTGTTCAATTTATAGAAAATGTTGTTATCTTTTGGTGCACTCCACTAAAATTGCGCTACATCAAAAATGCATATATATGAAAAAATAAATATGTAGCGCACATTTTTTATATAAATGAATAATATTTATTTTTTTATAAAAATATTGTCACCTTATGATGCACTACACACACTACACTAAAATTGCGCTACGATAATAAAATCCTACCTCAGCACATATATATGTACGACCTTACCACGATGCTGCGGACTCCACCATGTGAATTTATTCTGTTGATGCAAGCAACAGGGCTGCATTTGTTCTTGTACGAACCTCCGTAACTCGGTACACGTAAATGCAGCTCAAATTGAACATGAGAAAAGCCACAAATTTTAATTTCTTCTGTTTACATCCGAGGACCTACACCAGCGTAGCAGTACTTAATTAATTCGATATTATAAATTATAATTAAATTAATGACAAGATTAACTTAATTAATTGAAAATTCACGTCTTATTAGCCCCTCCCCTCGTGTATTTGGATCTCTTACCTACGTATCTATTTAATTTAGTAGCTTAGCATAAGCCCACTGTAGTGTAACATGGTGTATTTGGATACTTATTGCAGCATCAATCATCAAGAGTAAAGGGAGATTAAATGTTGAAGATCAAAATAATAGTCACGTATATACATCGATCGTTCTCGAATAATTTAAAAAAAAAACAATAATAAGAGAATGAACTGATAAAAAAAACACATATTAAAAAATCTTGAAACATTATGTCGGTTAAGAATTATTGAACTTTCAAATCACAAACTTTAGACCCAAGAATAATCCAAAACCTAGCAAACTAGATCCTTTAATAATGAGCTACAAGGGCATTGAGTTCTCAGGAGTCACTGACGATGTGACGCAGGAAAAAAAAAGATCTAGTAGTTAATTTACAAGTCCTAGGATAAGCATTAGCTCATCACAATTAAACTATAACATGCAAAGGCTTTCTGTAATTATTTAGCATTTAGGGTAACATCCACTCACTCATTCCTCATAGAAAAGAACACCCCACTCCCCATTATATATGGCCACACCACTAAATGGGACCATATTTATATATGGAGTGTAATGAGGAAGTAGACTAGATTCTTGATGCTTTGAGTTTGGATTGGTGCAATACCCCATGAAATGGAGGAAAAAAAAAGGAGCATTTGTAAATATATAGACTTACATCATGTTGCTGCCTGATAAGACAAGATGATGTGGTCATTAGGTTTTAAAAAAAAAGGAGAGATCTATATGTTCTTTTCTTAAATAAAAAAAATTAAGCATAGGGATCTAAAGTCTTGTAAAGTATGGATGAAACACTATTATAATAGAAGGTCATTTTCAGCTTAACCCCTTCCAATGAGGACAACTTAAACAAGTGCGGTGCCTGGCTTTATTGAAAGAAAGGAGGATATCATTAATAAGGATGGGTTTGAGTGGTCCTAGTTTAACCTTCTCTAGTGGTTCAAGTTGTTTAAATGAAAAAAAAAAACAAATGAATATGCAATATACTACCTGAAATAAACTTGAAGGTGATAGTGAGGAATCATCAAATGATCATAGAATATATCATACATAGGGACTGCTATTGGTGTAAATCAAATTCTGATTTCGTTATCAAAGGGAACTGCAATTACTCTTACTTTTAATTTGAAATATCGAATGTCATGACAAAATGAAATACTATCTATTTTCTGTCTTGTCATTTGATTTTCTTAAAATAAAACTAATAGTATTTCAATTTATCTTAATGATTTACATATTAGCCGACTTCCACGCTCATAAATAAAATTACGAATAATTTTCATTTAGATGACTTACATATAAGCCGACTGACACACACACAATATATATATATATATATATATATATATATATAATTAACAAGTTAAAATATATAATGATTCTTTTTTCGGTGGAAATTTCAAATATTAATAGGATGGGATAATATTGTAACTCAAGGCTGGCTACCCTATTTCTATGTTTTCATATGAAAAAAATGTCCAAGGCGATCAACATAGAGTAGCAATACCCTATATATAAAAGAGATCATAATTATCGAAAAAAAAAGAGATCATAATTATTGTATATAATATCTCTTAGCTATACAAATTAGAGTTATTGAATCGGACATTTAGTTATGGATGAAACTCCTAATAAAAAAATTTACATACTAAGAATTTAAATTTGAAATTTTCTTAAATGAGGACGAACTTTTTATCACTCCACCTCAATTCTCTTTGATCAAATATGATTATTTTTATGCACTACATGAATGCCGCGAGCCTATTACCTTTTTTTTCCTAGGCGTATTCTTCTTCGTAATAGAAAGAAGCTAAGGATGTACACGTCCTAAAATTTGGTTAATATAATTTTTATTTACAAAGAAAAGTTATGACGTGATACAAAGGAAAAAAAAAAGCTTCATAAGTCACTGCATCACGGCTCACGCTCTTGTTCTATGGATAAATATACTTTGAACTGAAATCTAATAACATCTGCTATTTATGTTTTTTTACAATCTTTTTAACAAGACTATAACTGCATAAATTTGCTTGAATATTGTTTATTTCAAAATCCATGGTAGGTTTACAAAAACGTGCCAACTCAACCTTTCATCCCTGAATTAGTGGATAATTATCCATTCCGTATCATCAATGAACACTCACACAGGTAGAAGAAACATGTGATCATTGAGAAGTCACAGGAAACATGTGGTGGATTAAGATATGATGAAGATGGCATAACCATTAGTCCTAGTTAGGAACTATTTCATGTAACCTCGCCAGCATAATGTTCACCATTTCCGATGCATAATTTTAGTCAGATAAATTGTCGACGTTAAACCTAAGAATGTTAAAAGTCTCTATCAACAAATTGTTCTATGTCTAAACCTGCACGTCTCAGTTACGCCTACTCATTAATATTTATTTGTCTCAGAGTACGATACAAAATGCAACTGTAGCCCACCCACAGCCTTAAATCCCGGTTAACATCTAGTGATCAACAGCCTTCATGACAACTTTTAACTAATCCACACCCACTAGACCATGCACTAACTTCCATGTTAGGACATAAACCTAACTAGAGCTCACGAGAGATTTCTGATAACCACAAATCCTACATGTTAGGCATCCATGACCCAGCTCCTTTTCACAAGTGGCGAGTTGTCTGTATGAAAAGGGGAGGGAGGGGACTGCATTTGACACAAGATTCCTGTCACTATGTACTTTAAAGAAATGGGGGTTTTATCTCATAAGAGTACTGATTGTAACCTTACTTACCATCATGATAACCACACAAAAGACGCTGGCTTAATCTCTCCATATATCTTTACAGAGTAAAACATGCATTGATTACCTGCCTAAAAGGTTCCTGTCATCATGATGAGACACAAAAAACATGCAAGCCCACTCAAACTTTTAACACATTCCTTACCAAGATATGCAACAATACCTTGTGTGGGAGGACCTAAGAATGTGGCTGTTTAATCACGCTTGTTTACCAGTCTCTCCAAAGTATTCTAAGGACCATTGGGGAGTAATAGCCTTGTCAAAGGATATGACTGTAATATCCATTGGTTCCTGCAGGAAGAAGCAGCCAACTTTCCAACTGTTTGATTCCAATTCCCCAAAAGCCCAAGGGAATGTGATCCTTTCCTTCTTTTTTTTTTAATCTTGAAAAACAGGTCAATTTAGCATGAGGCCCATCTAATTAGACCACCAGGATCCATAAAAAATGTGGGGAGGCTTGAAAGGGGAAGAAAAAGGAAGGTCTCTTGTTAAAGTGGAGATTTGGGGAGGTGGAGGAGGTAGTTTTACAGTTATAGTTCAGGCCAGATTTGTCCAGCCAGAATGAAAGCTATACAATGGACACCTTGTATTGCCCCATGTTATCCCCTTCATTCCATGTTCCCCACTTATACCCTCTGCACATGGCTTCACACAACCATACAACAATTAACAATACACCATGGACCCATTCCAACTCACCTCTCCTTTACTGTTGCCGCATCATCGCCTTCTCTTCCAGGACATATATATTTGCACTATATTCTCCTCCTCTGTCATGGACAGAATAAACAAATGTTAGCTTTTCAGAAAGTGCAAACATACCCATGACTTTTTTACGGCATGATGATAATGTGAGTCTACTGTAACAAAAGCAGGGCATGCTTCCAAAATGCACTGTGATCTAGGGGAGCCTGCCTCGTTATCCTTTACCATACTAAAAAGAAAGACAACAGACCCATGGAAAGGATTAACAGTTAGCAAAGTCGTGTGGCATTTCATCACTTTTAACAATAGATAAAAGAAATAAGAATAAATGAGCATTTTCAGACAAACTGTATACAATGGAAGAATTAATCACACTGACGTACGTTAAATAATGTTCTTTATTTTGGTGGATGAAACCCTTGTCTTAGTCAAATCTAAGACTAGATACAAGAGAGAGATAAAAGTAAAAGGCGGCATTGCTTACATTAGCAGAGCGGGTATAACACACTGATCATCTGAGGTTGCAAAATAACCTATTCAAAGAAAAGCTGCTTACCTATAAAAGCTGATTAATGTAACCTTCAGATCAATTGTGTAAGAAAGATACAGCCTTTTCAACTAGAGCTACATATTGCGACTGTCAATCAATGATGGCTGACACATCAAAGTTAACTACCAAGATCCATCGACATTTAATGTTCTTGCTCAAGGGGGCAACAACCGACCTTCACATATGAGGAATATACAAGTTGATATAACTTGATGAATGCAGGTAGGAATAGGTTCAAGAGAATAAATAGAACTGAAAAATCAGTCAAACCAATATTTGTTTACAGTCCAGAAACTCCAATCTGGAAAATGCTGCTAGTTTGAAGATGCAGATTGATAAAATAAAAGCTCAGGAATCATATACACTCCAATATGATGCTAAAACTCAAAATTGACCTTGAATCATTATTCCAAAGGCATAAAATCCTAAGGTATCAAATTTTTGCTCTCTTTTCTCTACAAACTTATATGTTACCACATTTTCTGCAGTATGCTAAACCTATCTTAAACAGCCCCATAATCCTCTTACCTCTTGATAGTCAATCGACAAAGAGCCGTCAATCTGTTTTACTGGTCTCACATTTTGCTACCCAAAAAGTTACTGGTGGAGAAGTGTACAACAATTTCAAACTCGGAAGATTCAGCCTACTTATTCATATGAAGTCTGCTGAATGGCAGAGTAAGACGAAAGAAAAGAAGCTTGCTGCACCTATTGTAATTCTAACTTCAATTCAGATGTGGACCACCTTCAAAATGTTCCAACTTAAATATGGAATATCTTATTACACCATATCCTTAAGAGGCTTCATTGGAGGTGGCATTGAGTTGCCTCCTAACTTCATCGAGACAGGCTTCAAGTTCTTCCAGTTCCTCTGTGCCTGAGAAATTGAAAGCCTGTGAAGCAAAGAGAAGGCATAAGATTCAAATAACCATGATAATCATTTAAAAACACATGCCTATACTGTGTAAACAAGCCGTTTTATATGACTCTTGCGAGAAATGGTAGTTATAACATCAACGAAAATTCCTCCAAAAAAGATTAACAACATAATAATTTCTAAAAGTTGCACAATACCCACCGTTGGAACAATGATAGGTACTCGAAATTTTCATCTACCTTATTTCATTTCTAGGTGACATGCTGTATCCATATATGAAAAATATGCTCCACAAATGAAATATAAAAGCCTGAATGTTTGTAGTGTTTGGCTTACAACACATTACCTGTTTCACTGTACTTCGCAAATGCATTTCAGCCATGACAAGCTCTTGTTGACTTCCAGTTGAGGAAGCTATCTCCATGTAAACCTTGCACAGCTCTAAGGATGCATGAGCAAACTTTTTAAACCGGTCAGGATTGTGCCAGAGTTCAGAGCCCTGTTACCATGGAAGCCAAACAAAATAAAGCATTAACATTAATCCGAGCAGCCACATAATGATATATGATTCATTCTAGCATGTCCTTTAGGTAGCCAAGATGATACAAATCATAGTCTGCTTAATCACAATCTAATACATTACAAGGATCTCATCAAAACCCATGGTTTACAAAACATAGGAATATATGCTTCAATGTTGCTAAGAACGTTCCTACTTTAGCAATTGACTAAATGAGAGGGTCATACAACTACTACGTGTCAGGTACATACTACATGATGAAAGATTACATCACATAGACACTGAATTGTTCCATTAAGTGCCATCTCTTGGCATCATCCTTCGATCCAAAAAGTAGTATGAAGGAAACAAAGAAAAAACAGGAAAAGAGTTAGTGAATCTGTCAACTTCTTTTTTTTATGAGAGGGGCTGGCGCATTACCAGGATCACTTGAGAATAAAGAAGACAAAAGATACGAGGATAGACCAAAGTACTATCCAAGAAGGCACCTGACAGAAGTCGGGTGCTTGAAAACTAGCGAATCCACGAAGAACAAATGTTTATTTCTGAAGCAAAAGATGATCTCTGTCTCTATTCATTGGCCGCTTTTATTGAAGAGTTACAACAGTCTTTAGTTTAGGAAATAAAAAAAAGAAACAGAAATAAGGTAACAGAAAATATACAAAATAACTAATGAGCCAACAAATTAGTTTATGAGAATAAAAAACTAATTAGTTTCCTGAGAATCAGAATGGTGGTGCCAAGAGTTATGGGACATTCTACATCAGTCTCCCTTGCTTGAACAAAGCTCGACCTCGAGCTTTCTTTGGATTCCAACGGTGGGTTGTATTTGAATAAATCAGCAACATTAAAGGTGGCCGAAATACCAAACTCAGACGATAAATCGACAACATAAGCATTGTCATTAATCTTGCACAGAATATTGCAAGGCTCAAATTTCTTGTTCTTCAGCTTGTTATAAGAACTAGTAGGGAAGCGTTCTTTGTGAAGATAGACTAGGACAAGATCTCCTTCCTCAAAAACTTGTTGGCGACGATGGTGATCAGCATCAGATTTATATTTTGCATTAGAATCCTGGAGGTGTGTGTGAGTTGCATGATGTACATCATGTATACAAACAATAAGTTGATCAATATTACTAAGAGGAGTGGAGGTTGGATAAGCTGAAACAAGGTCTGCAACTTGACGAGGCAAATGACCATAAATAATTTCAAAAGGAGCTCGGCCAGTGGAGCGATTAACCATAGAATTGTAGGCAAATTCGGCCTGAGGAAGGGTTGTGTCCCATTGCTTAGGGTGAACACCATAAATTGCATGAATCAGATTTCCCAAAGAGTGATTCACCACTTCAGTTTGACCATCCATTTGCGGATGACGTGGTACTGAAATTTAAAACATCACTGAACCTGTTCCATAATTGACGCCAAAAGAGGGATAGAAATTTTGTGTCGCGATAAGAAACAATGGACTTGGGTATGCCGTGTAGGCGAACAATCTCCTTAAAGAATAGTGCAGCAATATGGCTAGCATCATTAGTGCGTCGACAAGAGAGAAAATGAGCCATTTTGGAGAAATGATTGACGACTACAAAGACAGAATCAACGCCCCTTTGTGTTCTTGGCAAGCCTAACATAAAGTCCATAAAGATGTCTTTCCAAGGTACATGGGAATATGAAAAGGAAGATCTAAGCCAATATTTTGAGATTGGCCTTTGGAGACTTGACAAATTGCACATATCTTTACGAAACGGTCCACATCGTGCTTCAGTTGTGGCCAACAATAACGTGATTCCAAGGCAGCAATTGTTTTATCTCGACCGAAATGGCCACTACGACCATTGCTATGTGGATCACGAATGAGTTTCTCTCTTAAAGAAGACTTATGAATGCAAAGTTGGTTAGCACGAAAGAGAAAACCATTGCTAATATGCATACCATTAGTAGGAAGATGGGATTGGCATCGTGCCCAAATGTCATGAAAGTCAACATCAGTAGGATACAAGGTCTTCAACTCTTCAAAACCAGTCACTTCAGCCTGAAGGATAGCTAGTAAGTGTGCCTTTCGGCTAAGGGCATCAACAACCTTGCTGGACACTCCACTCTTGTGTTTGATGACAAATGTGAAGCGTTGCAAATATAAATCTCATCTAGCTTGCATTCTATTAACCTGAGTTTGTTTTTGCAGAAGCTTTAAAGCTTCGTGGTCTGTGTACAAAACAAATTCAAGCTGAATAAGATAATGCTCCCAATGTTTAAGAGCGGGAACAACATAGAATTCCAGTTCATAAGTTGTCCATAAACGTTTAGCTTCGCTGAGTTTTTCACTGTGAAAAGCAACTGGGCAGCCATTTTGAGATAGAGCAACACCAATGCCAATAGCTGAAGCATCGCACTCGACTAGAAAAAATTTCTCGAAGTTTGGTAGTGCGAGGACAGAAGCAGTAGTTAGCTTAGACTTTATTTTGTTGAAGCTATCTTCAGCAGCAGGCCCCCATTTAAACTTTCCTTTCTTCATGCATGCAGTGACTGGAGCCATAATGCTACTAAAGTCACGAATGAAACGGCGATAAAATGTGGCTAGTCCATGAAAGCTTCGAACTTCGCTAATGGTGCATGGGGATGGCCAAGAAACAATGGCTTGCACCTTGGAGGAGTCAACAGATATTCCTGCTGCATTAATAACATAACTTAGAAACAAAAGTTGGTTAGTAGCAAAGCTGCATTTTTTATATTAAGAAACTTATGACGCCGAAGGGTGATCAACACTTTTTCTAGGTGTTTTAGGCGCTCTTCTGGGTTGTGGCTATAGATGAGAATGTCGTCGAAATAAACGACGACGAAACACCCAAGAAATGGCTTCAAAACTTGAGTCATCGGCCGCATAAAGGTGTTGGGAGCATTGGAGAGGCCGAATGGCATGACAAGCCACTCGTAAAGTCCCTCTTTAGTTTTAAAGGTTGTTTTCCATTCATCGCCCTCAATAATTCGAATTTGATGGTAGTCGCTACATAAATAAAGCTTGGAAAAGATGCAAAATCCATTAAGCATATCAAGCATATCATCTAACCTAGGGATAGGAAAACAATACTCGATAGTAATCTTGTTGATTGCTCGGCTGTCAATACACATCCTCCAGTTGCCATCCTTTTTAGGGACGAGTAATGCAGGGACAATACAAGGGCTTAGGCTCTCGCAAATGTACCCCTTATGCAGTAGATCTTCAATTTGTTGTTGCAGAATGTGGTGTTATTTGGGACTCATCCTATAATGAGGCAGATTAGGCAGGTTAGTTCTAGGAATCAGGTCAATTTTGTGCTGAATGTCACGTGTTGGAGGAAGGCCAGGAGGCAAATCTTCAGGAGAGAGATCTTGAAACTACTGGAGTAGTTGTTGCACCAACGGGTCAACTGGTGGAATAGCCTGTTGAGTGAAATCCTTGATGGCTAGGGCGCAAAACAGTCCAACAGATTTTATAGCTGTGCCTAATTCAACTTTTCAGTGATCAAAAGATTTGAATGGGCATTGGCTGATGGTTGTGACTTATTTTCAAAAACAAGGGGCATCAATTTGATGCGATGCCCATTCTTAGAGAAGAAATAAATATTATCACGGGAAAGATGTTTGGCATCCATGTCAAACTCCCAAGGACGACCCAAGATGATATGACATGCATCCATATCCACCACATCACAACTGACTTGTTCATCTTACGATGGAGAAAGCGACTTGGCATCTTATGATCACGTTCATCTCAGTACCACTACGAATCCACTCTATTTTGTATGGAATAGGATGTTTTTCTATGGCAAGCCCTAATTTTTGAACCACAATATTAGAGACTATGTTCTCTGAATTCCCATTGTCGATAATAACATCACATAGTTTGCCATTTATGGTGCAAACAGTTCGAAAGATTTGATGCCACTGAGATGGGTATGCACGCTTGGGAGTAAAGAATAAATTTCGAACTACATAAGAAAGACACTCACCCTCATGATCAGGGTATTCAACAACTACTTCTTCATCACTATTCTCTTCTTATTCATCATTTTCAGATGAGATGTGATTGGCGTCATTAGTTTGAGTAAGATGAACTGGAGCTCATTGCGGACATTCGTTGGAACGATGACCCGATTCGCAGCAATGATAACAAATCACTTGATCAAGTTTAGAATATCCAGAAGGCCTCCTTGTGGTTGTTGCTCCACTTGGCTTGTTGTTGGTTATCGAAGAAGTGGCTGCACTTTGACGAGGATCTGCGCTCTCTCGTACAGGTTGTCGAATATGTTTGGAGTCAGCAAGACGAGTAGATTCAGAACTCCGATAGTTGGATTTGGAGCCTCTATCAAGTTGGCGTTCCACTTTCTGAGCAAGAGTTATGTGTCAGCCAAGGTGTAAATGTTCTGCACATCGACCCGATCACGGATTATAGGGCGTAAGCCATCAATGAAATGCACAATCTGTTGTGGTTCAGACTCCAACATATTATTTCTAGAGAGAAGTCTGCAATACTCGGTGGTATAGGCGCTCACCGAGCGACTTCCTTGCTTGCACTCTTGAAGTTGATGGAATAGGATTCACTCATAGTCAGGAGGAAGGTATCGGACTCGCAATAACTTCTTAATTTTTGGCCAGCACTGCACATGTTTGTATTGCCTCATACGTGTGAGTTGAATTTGTTCCCACCACGTTGACGCACCTCCCTTCAAACGATATGCAACATGCTTCACTTATTTGTGCTCGGAAATCTCCATATATTCGAAGAATATCTCAACTTCACCCAACCAGTCGAGAAAGTCTTCGATGTGAAATTGGCCATTGAAGGATGGAAGATCCATCTTCATTTTGAAATTTGGTTGATGTGCTGCACGATGCTGGATTGGTGGGTCCTCGGCATCGTCGTCGTTATCAGCTGGGCGTCGAAAGGCTTGGGCCCGACGAAGGGGTCTTCGATCTTCACAGTCGCGCAAGAGTAGCTCGAGAGTTTCATGGATGCGCTGCAGCGTCTCCTTCATCTCATTGAACTCAGCACGAGTAGGGTTGTCTTCCATTATTCTCAAAGCCTGATACCAATTGGCGCAGCACCAGGATCACTTGAGAATAAAGAAGACAAAAGATACGAGGATAGACCAAAGTACTATCCAAGAAGGCACCTGACAAAAGTCGGGTGCTTGAAAACTAGCGAATCCACGCTAAAAATAAATGTTTATTTCTGAAGCAAAGATGATATCTTTCTCTATTCATTGACCCCTTTTATTAAAGAGTTACAACAATCTCTAATTTAGAAAATAAAAAAAGGAAACAAAATAAGGTAATAGAAAATATTCAAAATAACTAATTAGCCAACTAATTAGTTTCCTAAGAATCAACAACTAGTTAATTTCCCGAGAATCGGGAATGGTTGTGCCAAGAGTTATGGGACATTCTACATCAGGGGCTTATTAAGTGGAACATGAGCAAGAATCTAGAGGGAGAAGAGTATTGAGATGGATTTACCACCAAAGGTGGTCTATTTATTACGATATATATAAAAGGAATATGTTGTGCACTTATGTGTAGCACGCTAAAATTAATATTTAAATATAAAATAAAATTTATTTTTTATTTTTAAAATAATCTACTTAATATGTTAATCATTGGATTTCATTCGATTGTTTAAAAGTTGAGTCATTATTTTTATTTTATTATTTATTCATATACTTAATAAAAAATTTAAGATCGGACCACTCTCGTGTATAAAAAAATAAAAATTAATAAAAAAGTAATATCAAAGCCATCAGATAGAATTTAATAGGGTAATTTATGTGCTACACATTGTGTAACATACAAATGAGCTACACATTCCCTTATTTTTATAAAGACTTGAGACTGAGTCCCGCGAGAACCAGCATATCACATAATGGAATTCGTCGTAGATAGGAGACACTACAGGTGGAAGGGCATTGGTTATCTTTCAACTGGTCAAACGAGGGAGAGGATTTCTCTCCATTGTTTAAACAATGGAGGCAGGAGCAAGTTGTCCATTTCCCTTTGTAACTGTTCACTGGGTAGAAAGTAGACGAAGCTAATATTTATAAATATAGTCACTTAGTTAGCGCGCTTCCAATGAAATTAATTGTCAAATGCATGGTAAATGAATTCAAAATTTAAAAATACATTCTTCGTAGACAATGTTGACTCTGATTCAAACTAAGATGACTTTGCTCAAGCTTAATTTTCAAGTGACTGACATCTTGGGCTAATAGCACATCACTAATCTAGTTCGAGGGGGAGTACCTCTCCCAACAGTGTATTTATTGGGGCTCAAACACCGGTACTAGCTCCCGCATCCCAACTTGCGGCTCAGACCGACTTGGCTCAAGCTTTTCGTGTTACCATACTTGTAGATTCAACAAAGTTATGCTTCCATATATTCACTAAATGGTTAACATTGGAAATGCATTGTAAAAACGTTGAAAAACTGTAGAGGGAATAGAAGGATAACTTTTCTAGTTGAGAGCAAAAAGGAAAAACTAAGGCTGGTTTCTTGAATGAATTTTGAGTAAAGCAATAAGAAAAAAACAAATACCACAAGCTATAGAAATCTCATAAGCAGATTTACCTGGAAGGATCTAACTTGCTTCAAGAAAGCTTCACAGCACATAGCAAGATTGCCTTTGATCTTGTGCCATCTCGCATAAAGACCCCATATATCTCCTTGGCCACCATTGCGAACAACCTAATGAATAAATAAGAAAATGTGAAACAACACATCAAAAACAAAATGTATGAGAAAATAAGGCAATTGTGCTTTTTAAAAAATAGATACTTCCAGCAAAGAATTTCACACCTGCTGCAAAATATGACCAAGCATGTCTATTAGGAAATCCATCTCACGTGATTCTATAAGAACATCGTCTTCATTCACAGACTCATCCGAAGAATCATTTAAGCATTGACTTGGATGTGTTTCAGTTGAAATAGGAGACTGAGTTCTGTTCTCAATCTTGCTTAAAATCTTGTCCAATAGCGGAATATCTGCTCTCTTATTTTGTGACAAATCTAATACCATTTTAGTAGCTTCAAGCGCCTGCAGTGCATTAACATTATCATAAGTCAAACAAAATTGGCATTCTTCAAATCTTAATTATATTGCATCAACCTTTTGAGGATGCAATGTAACAAGAAAAATACTTACAAGAAGCTTCTATTGCTAAAAGGGAGAACAAGGTATTGAAGATATGGTCAATGGATGATCAATGTGATAAAAATGCTATGAACATCCACCCTTTGTGCAAACTAATACTAGATAAAGTTTATGGCAAAAAGAAAAAACTCTCCACACTCAATTTGCATTAATTAACAATGGTGAATAAGTACAAACACAATAGGCTATAGGGATGCACCTGGCGGAAATTTCCTATGTCAAAAGCCACGTGACTGAAGTTCTCCCATAGTTGCCAACTGTCCCTTCTGTTAAAAGCTTCACTTAGTCATTAAATACACATACACAAGACCAATAAAATACAATCCAGGAAAAAAGGTAACCTGAATTTTAAAGCTTCTCTAAAAGCAATAAATGACGCCTTGCTTTTCTTCTTAACCATATGCCTTAAATGATCATCAAGTGCAAACAATTACATTAGAAAAACAATAGTAACAGGAAATTCTTAAACAATAACAATTACTATTGAAACTTCAAAACCTGTAAGTGATACAAACACCAACTAATGGTTTTGTGTACCATTAGTATAGCAGAAAACAAATTTAAGGATAAACCATGTATCCAAACTGTTAAGCAACAATCCTGAGAAGTAAAATGATGAAAAAGACACCCTCTGTCATCCATTGACCATGGTATTTTAAATAAAATTACTTGCAACCTGGTTATGTTCAGTTTGATGGATCCTTCATTTCTAATTGGTTATTATCATTCATCTCGCACAATCTTTAACCACAGTGCCATCAAAGTCAATTCAAAAACGTTTGGAACGGATAGCACAGAGAAGTCTGCAGTTTAACCTCTTAGAGCTAAAGCTATTTATGCAAAGGAAAGATGGGTAGAAAGGCATAAACTATTTATAGACATCACAACTCAAGGGAAAACAAGAACATACAAGCAAGCAACATTATTCCAAGCCTCGCCATTATCAGGGTCCAGCTGCACAGAACGAGTAAATGCATCCAACGCTTTATCAATATCTCGTGCCTGCATATAAAAAAGATGGAACACCAAAGATCATTAAAATTTAAAGTATTAAATAATGATCGGAAGTTACTTCTCAAGGCAGCATCACATTAAAGCAAAGCTCATTGGCCCTTTTGATAGGTATGAAGAATATCATGGGACATAACAAATTAGAGTCAAACTGAAAGTTAACCATAAAGCTGAAACCTGCAACTTAAGAGTTCTCAAGATAACCGACGTGCAAGAAGATTAATCATGCCATTTACAAAGATACATGAGAATCCAAATAATCAAGTTCAAGGACAAAGATAAGAATTACCTTCAATGCAGCTGCACCAAGTGCAAACCAACCATCAGGATACAAAGAATTTAGTGCTAGCGCAGATTCCCTTTGATATAGTTCACAAGAAACAAGAAATACAACAATCAATTAAGGTGCTACATATATGAGAACATAATACGGACATTGCAAATTGAAGGTCCGCAGAAGTAATACCAAAGATCTTTTGCTGCAACATAATCACCCCGATTATATGCATTTCGAGCCAAAGATCTCTGTAATAGAAGAAAAGCTACATCAACATTGCATGACTTCAAATGATACTATAGTAGATATGTTAAATAAAGTACACTTTTTTTAGAAGATGAAGTACACTTCACCTTAGCTCGGGCAGATCTGTTATTTGAAACTTCCAATGCCTTCTCATAATGAGCATCATCATTTGTAGCATCACCTAGTGAACACCTAGAGGCAAGATGATAAGGCATAACAATAAGAATTTCTCACTATATAGTTGATGCGAGCAAAATTGTACACATGCATGTTTGGGATAGTTTTTGTAGTTTTGATTAACACATTAATTGTAATGTTTAATCTTTTAAATTTTTTTCGAGTCATATAATACCGTATCTTCCTATGTTCTTCAAGATATATGAATCGGAGTTGTGGAGTGGGTGGATCGAATCGACGCGAACATCGAAGCTGAACTCACTCATGAAGAATTAATCAGAGGCAAAATAAGTCGTTTCATCTGCCAACTCAGGGCATTGTGCACATGATTGCAACCACGTCATATTTACATTAAAAGCAAAACAAGCCAGACGACTGAAGTATCCAGTCAAGGAAAATTTCACCTACCCAACCTTGGTTTTAACCTAATCAGAGGTAGTGAAATTTCGACGATTGAGATTCGTTGACGTGTTTCACAAGAATTAATTCGAAAGCAACTAAAAACCCTTGGGGTTATCCCTCCCTCTAAATAGACATGTAAGAAACCTCAAAAGGAATGCATGACCCAGAAGTTTTTGTGCCCGAACCGTCTAAGACTATGAGACTTTTTTTGTTCGCTCTGAGGAGTTCAAGAGGTAATCCAAGGGTTTCAGGTGCTCATCCTACAACATCTACTTGATTGTGATCCGTCGTAGAGGCTTCATCTACGACCTAAGCGTTTGTTCTTCATTTCCGAGTTAAATATTGTTCTTCTCCTTTGTTTTGATGGAAAACACTTCATATATGGAGTATTTTTATATTCTGAACCTTATGAACATGCTCTGTTAGTCCTTAATGCTTTTATCTTACTTGGAACGATTCTTCATATTAATCTCAACTAGTTCGGTACGATTGATGTGAACTTCATAATACTTTGGTAAATGATCTTTCATTTGGGCTTGGTACCAATTGAACAACTCGGGCTGTTTTAATATTGACTCGGTTGTCTCATGACGATGCACAACAACAATAACAACAACAATAACAAAGCCTTATCCCACTAGGTGGGGTCGGCTACATGGATCATACGACGCCATTGCGCTCGTTGATCTATGTTCATGAGATTCGACGATGCACAACATATTCCAATAATTCGATTGAATATTGGAGTTTGTGGATTATTAATTAACTTGGCTAATAACAGAGGTTTGCAATAATAAAGCATCTTATTTTCAGGTAGATCAGAGTTGATTCAGTTGAACTTCTTTAATCTAATACTAAAACAAGATAGTTAGGTCATCTGCTTTATTGTTCTATACTTGAAAGCAACGTTTCCATCATAAAGTTCATATTGATCATATCGTTGATTCTAAGTGATATAGGTGGTTTACACAGTCATTACCCTAACTCTCTCATAATTTGATTTTTTTTAAAATTTTAAGCACAAAATTTCCCCTGCTTACTTTCTTTCAATTTTCAACTTAAGACCAATTGCAAAGAAATCTCTTTTTCCTCTAAGTTATTTGATAAGCTTTGAAAAGAATAATTAGACCTCGTGGATTCGGGAAAAAATCACGAATGCTCATCCAACTTTAACGTGTTCCCGTTGCAGTCATTAAACTTTAATTTGTAACACGACGATCATCCAACTTAAAAAAGTTTTCATGCGCGATCATTATGACTGACTACCACCAATTTCTAAGATAAAATGCTTACGTGGTTCTCGTCTATATTTTTCTCTCTCCGACATGTCATTAATCTATCCTATGTGGCAAAAAAATAACAAAAAAAAACTATGCATCATCCCCTCCTCCATCTCCCTCGCCGGCAATGAGGGAGGAGGAGGGCCACCAACAGAGAGAGGGTTCTTCTCCCTCATCGCCAGCACCAACAGAGAGAGGGATCGCCCCCTCCTCCTTCACCGGCGACGAGGGAGAAGGAGGAGGAGGGGGGACCCTTTTCCCTCTCTCTGCACGAATAGGGAGAGGGAGCAGCTCCCTTGCAGCCGTTCCCTCTTCCTGCTCGCCGGCGAGAGAGACGCTGGGTGACACCCCTTCCCCTCTCTTTGCACGAACAGGGAGAGGGAGTTCTCACAGGCTCACCGCCGCTCCCTCTCCATGCTCGCCGGCGAAAGAAGCATAAGTATGTTTTCAGAATTTAACATGATCATATGGTGTGAGCAATAAGACCACTCTAATGTGTTCATCAATCCAAGGATGTGTATTTTTTTTAAGGCATCGAAAGAAACTTCTTTGACAGTAACAGTAAGAGTAAACATAGAGGGAGAAGGAGAAGGAGGAGAGGGGGCGACGCCCCCTCCCCTCTCTCTGTTCTAAACATAGAGGGAGAAGGAGAAGGAGGAGAGGGGGTGACGCCCTCCCTCTTCCCTCTCTCTGCAAGAACAGAGAGAGGGGAGGGGGCGTCGCCCCCCTCCTCCCTCTCCCTCGCCAGCAACAAGGGAGAAGGAGGAGGGAGTGATGGCCCCTTCCCCTCTCTCTGCACGAACAGGGAGAGCCGCTGCTCCCTCTCCCTGCTCGCCGACGAGAGAGAGAAGAGGGGGGCAACACCCCTTTCCCTCTCTCTGCAGGAATAGTGAGAGGGAGCGACTCCCTCTCCTTGCTCGTCCCTGCTCGCCGGCGAGGGAGGAGGGGGCGACGCCTCCCTCCCTCATCTATTTTTTAAATTTTTTATTAGTTTATTTTTACCACGTAGGAGAGATAAATATAAGTGGAGGAGAGAGAAATATACGTATGGCCGTCACGTATGTACAACTTAGAAACCAGCGGTAGCCGGTCATAATGACCGCGCGTAAGTTTAGTGACCCCAACAGGAGCACGTATAAAGTTGGAAGACCATTTGTGTAATTGCGGATTCACTCATATTCACTCTTTATTATTTAATTTGACTAGTGCATTTCGTCACACAACACTAAGCTCCCTTGTTGTGGCCCTGTGCACGGCCCTGGTCAAGCCCCACTCATCCAGGTAGCCTTGTTTCAAATACCACCGAATCTTCCCTTGGATGAAAACAGCAAGCACACACACCAAGGCAGAGATGAGCACAAAGATTTTTGGGATAAAATGGGAATCCATTATGACCAGCTCTCAGTTTACAGAAATGGTCAAGAGTGGATTGTCCTCAAAGGTTGCTCATGTCCCTATCCAAGGAAGCAGCACAATCCTTGAGTGTCTAATCATTTTGCATGCAAGATATGTGAAATCTAAGGGCTAAAACTCAGATGACAGAATATGATTGATAAGGAAATGGAAACGGTGACTAGAAATATATCAACTTGAGGTGAGAAACATACAACTAATAATAAGTGTCCGTATGGAGAGGACAAAACTCTCAGCTATTAAGCAAATCACAATCATAATCTGCCTTACAACAAATACTATGCACATATTTAAACCAAACAAACCAGGGAAGAAGTAACTAACAAATAACTAAAACATAGTGGTCAGTGGAGGGTTATGGTTAACTGACATCATGCACTCAGACTGGGTGGTGCACTAGGCATAATTAATGACTCATTTTTTTTAAATCTGGTAACTGTTTCCGGGTGCCACATGTTGATACATAATAGGGTAGTTGGAACTCTATCAATGAATCCCCTCTGGAAAGCCGCCTTGTCCTCAAGGCGGAAGGTAGGAAACTGCTGAAATCCCTTGTTTGGATGAAGCTTGGGCAGCAGATTTTGTTGCCATGTCAGAAATACCTTGTAGTTTGTATCGCTTTCCATTCAGATGGAAGATAAGGAACTTCTTATTCCAATTGGCTTGAATTGTGTTGAGGGAAGCTAACCATTTGATACCTAGCACAAGATCAACTCCTCCAAGGGAAAAAGGAAAGAAATCCTCTATAATTTTTAGACCTGAAATCTGCATTTAACTTGTTGGCAAAAACGATTGCATTTGATGAAGTCACCATTGCCAATTTGGACACCAAATGTGGACACTTGTTGCATGGCCAATTTGAGTTCATCAACCACTTTTTCAGAAATAAAATTATGAGTAGAACCTGAATCAATTAACACATAAACATCTCTTTCTTTGATAGATCCTTTAAGCTTCATGGTGGTGGTGTTAGATTTACCCAAAAAGCATGGAATGATATTTCTGCAAATTGTGTGGATGAATCAATTGACAATGTATCAGCCTCTTGTTTAGTAATGTTCTCTTCCTTTTTATCACCATCATCATTGACCTCCAAAAGAGAGAAGAAAGCATGCAACGATGGCCCCTTAGCAATTTGTATTTGTCGTTCAGCAACCCATGGGCGCAACTGTTGTGATGTGGGCATACTTGAGCGTAAGTGGGTAGGAGCAGTTGTAAGAGAAGTTGATGCCCGTGGAAGATGAGGTTGAGAGCAATTGACTAGATACATGTGAGTTGGAACTTTTATTGCTATGATTGAGGCTGATTTTTTACTCAAACTCAACAGCTAGACTCATAGCTTTGTATACATATCTCGGTTTATGGATTCGAACATCAGGTTTCAGCTCTTCTTTCGGACCATTAAGGAACACCCCAAAGAGACAATGTTCAGGCCAGTTGGTGATACGGGATGATCTTCTAGCAAATTCTTGACGATATTCCTGGATGGATCCTATTTGACATATGTCGCAAAGGTGCTCATCAGGATTTTGAAACTCCGCTGGCCCATAATTTTCCAGCAATGCATAGACAAGGTCCTCCTAATACAACAACACAGTATGATCATGGTTAATCCAAGCAAAAAATTCAAGTGCATCACCTTCTAAATACAGAAAAAGCTATATCGACTTTGCCATCCTCAGAAGTTTGATAATAACAAAAATACTTTTCAGATTTAAGGATCCAACCACAAGGATCACCTCCTTCAAATTTGGGAATCTCCATCTTTGTGTGCGGACGTCGGGAAGGATGCTTGAGCCACCGTGGACTGTTAATATCGTCTTCTTCTCTTGCTATCCTATTAAATTTGCCTCTGTCGGAGCCTATCTCCACAGCCTTTTCTTTTTCATAACCAGGATAGCTTGTTGTCTCTTGCTGACAAGTGATTGTTTAGGTTTTAAGGGCTGCAACCTCCGCTGCTAATGTATCAAAGGACTCCAGCTTTGATGTGATGGATGATAGTTGATGGGCAACGGAATCAGGGTTGGGATTAGGTGGTAAAATGGATGGGTCATTAGTAGAACTTGTGGATCTATTATTCATCATATTGGATCAACTGCTCTTATACCAAAATGATAGAATCTAAGGGCTAAAACTGAGATGACAGAATATGATTGATAAGGAAATGGAAGTGGTGACTAGAACTATATCAACTTGAGGTGGGAAACATACAACTTTTTTGAGGGAAAAGAAGGATGACTAGCAAGTTGGTAGTCATCCAGAGGGAAACATACAACTAATAGTAAGTGTCCATATGGAGTGGACAAAACTCCCAGCTATTAAGCAAATCACAATCATAACCTGCCTTACAACAAATACTACACACATATTTAAACCAAACAATTGGAATAACTAAAACATAGTGGTAGTAGGAGGGTTATGGTTAACTGACATCATGCACTCAGACTGGGTGGTTACACTTGGCATAATTAATGACTCATTTTTTAAATCCAGTAATCGTTTCTGAGTGCCACATGTTGATACATAATAGGGTAGTTGGAACTCTATCAATATGTGGCCCCCATTCCACGGAGAGGCCTCCACTTGGTTCCCACTTAAAAATTCCCCTATGACCCAATAACAATTCCCCAATAACTAAAGAGAACAGCTACAATATTAGCCAATGAGAGGGAAACAAAATGGGTTTCTTTCTGTCCAATAAACCTCCATGTATACAACATGTTGGTGGTATCCCATGTCGCTACAAGACTCTAGATGTGTTCTAGTGCGTCAATGTGTGTGTCAATGCACCGGGCCTACGCCGCTTCACCGCTTCCGCATTGCTCCGTCACATATTGTTGTTGATGCCAATGGCACACCTGGTGGTGTGTGGGTGTGTCGCACGCTCATGTGGCCCGCGTTGTGACCGCTCAAGCCTTCGGTCTTCTGGGTGCACTTACGACGTCGTGCCCACCAAAATTATCGGCAAAAATACCATGTGTCCCCTATGGAACACGATGTTAGGTGATGCTTTGTGCGTGCGCATAAAGAGTGTCGCACTGCCATGGCCTTTTGGCCCCGCATGGCGGCCTGGCTGTTGGTTGTGTGTCCGCATATTAGCGCTTCGCGGGGAGTGACAACTTGTTAGAAATCTTGCTATTTTTTAATAGTATTTTCCTATGTGTATATAAACCATTAATACGAACAAGGACATAGTGCCAGCACTATGTGCACTAGCTGCTATCCAATTTGATAGTGAAGTACACGTGTCTTTTTTATTGTATGTCCGACCTCTAAGAAAAAGGACAGAAATCTTGAATTTACACACAAATGGTGGTTGGTTCATATGGCAAGCAGTTTGTTTCAGCTTAAGCAAGGTCTCGAGTTCAATTTCTTGTGTATATAAACAATTTGCATTGGGAGCTTCACCCGCCACAGTGAGACATGTGACATGAGGCGAACCAGATTAGTCAGGGCCAATGCTCTTGGACACTAAGGTGGTAACCAAAAAAATTTCTAAAGTTACGTATATGTCTCAAAGGATATAAAAAATTACTTCAGAGATTATTGAAAGAAAGAAAAAAGGAAAATAAATCCCAACTTGAAGTTATGTCCTTGCTTAAAACCATGTGCACCATATTACTTATCAACCTACACAAAAGTTAGCTCATGGGCTTTCTTTACTGTCTCCCAAATATTTTGATCCATACGAAATAGTTCGTCATGTAGATCCAGAGACATATGAGTTAGAGCTGCCTGCCACTGCCAAGGTGCATCCAATTTTCCAAGTCTCACTCTTACGACCAGTTAGAGGATAACTTCCTGCAAACCCTCCTGCTCCACTTCCAATTACAGCTGATTGGGTGCTAAAATTATTTCCTGCTGAAGTCTCGCTCATTGATGGGTTAAGGAGTCAAATGTTTCTATTCTTTAGCTCTTGATTCAATGGAAGGATCACCCCATTGAAGATCCCAATTGGGAATAATATGATCTAATTGCAAGATAAATTTCAACATTCTTCCTTGAGGACAAGTCATATTTCCAAAAAGGAAGTATTGATAGGAATCCACTGATACAGGTATATTCCCGAAGACACATGACAAGAATGTGGAGAAAATGGGAGAATACAATTGTTACAACAACAATAACAAAGCCTTATCCCACTAGGTGGGGTCGGCTACATGGATCATACGACGCCATTGCGCTCGTTGATCTATGTTCATGAGATTCGACGAGGTTTTACGTTGGCTGTCGAGGCCTAACACAACCCTCCTCCTTTATCCGGGCTTGGGACCGGCTATAAACATAGGCGGAGTTGGGAGAATACAATTGTTAGTTATGGAAAATTAAGCAAGGAGCAGGGAATGCCCACTATCTCTACTTAGTTGCTAACTACCTACCACCCGGCCCCTCATCCATTAAGTCCTAGTTTATTTCTTTCAGTTGGTGTTTTATTATAAATATATGCTAGTACAAGTGTTTAGATATGTTATGTTTTATGTAATCAAGTTTAGGAGGAGTGTCCATTCCATAAGGACTTTTCGTTTCTGCTCTATATTTTGTAATATGCCATAAAGTAGAGGACTTCATGAATGGAAAAGCAAATTACTTAATTTGAAACAACATTATGATATGAGCAACTAAGTCTTGTGAACTCATACATATAAGTTCAGATAATGTGGAAGCTGGTCAGTTGTCTAAAAACTTGAAAAAGTTATGGACAGCTTACCATAACCTTGGATCATTAGGCAGGTCCCGGAGGCGTGTCTTGATAAGATCAACAGCGGCTGCCTTCTTGCCCAGTAATCTATCAAATTGGAAATGTTAGATCTGCTTGTTTGTTACGATATGCCACATCATAAGAAGAAACAATAATAGACAGGATAATGAAGAGGGTTGGAGTTGCATACTGATAGCAATAGATAAGATTGTCCCATAGTTCAAGATCCTCAAATATTCTCAGTGCCTCACCAACCATGCCACAACTCACCAGTAGTTCACTGTACTCTCTGAAAATTCAAACAAAAAAGAAAAGAATTGTCATCCAATAAACATATCTATTGCATTGCATGTCATAGGACATCATGAACAACTAATACTCATGTGCTTTAATTATCTGACGTAAACACTTGTGAGCTTTAAAAGATAGTATAATATATTCTGGTGAACAGATTGCACACTTTTGTAATGCAGGGATGGAAGGGATATAAACTCCATATGCCAACCAGCCCCTTTCAGCAGCCACAGGCGGTGATTCATGAAAAGCTTCAACCTGAAGAAACATAGAAGATGAGCAATTCAAACTGCAATATGAACAGGAGCTTTTACCAGCAGGATTCGGCCTTTTACTTAAATCATTTGTATAATAAATATTTGATCTTCTCTTACCAGCTTATCCATCATTAACATAGCCCGTTGCTTTGTGCGGCTTCGCGTAGCTTCCCACCTAATGCGAAGAATGTCACAGAAGCTTCTAACCTAGCAAGACAACTTCGTTGAATTATTCCAAATCTCCAGCTGAAGAAGAAATCTAATGTTTATGAAATATATCCAAAGGAAACATGGATGAAATCAATGTGTTCTTATCCATGGGAACTTTAACGCAAATCATAGATGAAATCAAGGTTAGGCCGCTAACTTAGCAAGGTATTAAGTTAGCTAATAAATAAGAAATTGAAAATCTGTGAATTGTCAAATATGAAGGGGACGTTGCATCTGAAATGTGACATGATGCAAATGTTGCATAATTTTTGCTACACAGTTATTGATACCATAATTGACAGTTGAAGGCAAGAACCAACACTACAAATTTGCCAATTTTTAGTTAGATCCCAAAGGCTATTGGAAACTTACATTGTAATTTCAGCATATGCACTTTCCAATTATTCAAACCCAATTCTATGCAGAGGGATAAACATAACGACACACAAGCAGATGAATACATAGTGAAACTTGCACGGCAAAGTGATGCAAGTTTTCTTAGCAAAGGTGCTAGCAGACACAAGGTTTCTTGAATCAACTTGATCCACAAGACCAACAATCACCGGTATGAATCTTTTACAAACATTGACAAATGCTAGTTCAAGAAATCAAAAAAAGAAAAAAAAAACTAAGAGATATCCAGGATAGATCCTAATAATTGTTTATGGAAAAGGGGAAAGCCTTGGAAATTTCTTTTTGCAGAATGCAAGTTTTTTTAAGGAGTTTGCAGAATGCAAGTTGAGAACAATTTTGTTGGCCAACTCCAGAAGGTTTCACTTTATATGCCAGTGGTTTCCACCTACATTGTCAATGACAAATGCATGAACATAGGAAAGTAATTTACATTACAGATGAAATGAACGGGGAGGTAAAAAATATCTCTCATCTGTGATTGAACAGCTTTTGACTTTGCAACAATGTGGAATGAACAGTTGTGACATGGTTACCCATGCTATATTAAATATCTTGTTACTTACCTACCGTCTAAAGCACAAACAGAAACACACCAGTAAGTTAACACCCACATAACAGTGCCCTCAGCACAAATGTTATGGAGTACATATGGGTTGATTTGATAATTTCATAGTATGCACATTAATGGAAAGCAATAACCCTAAGTTAAACTATCTCCACATAGTGCAGCCTATAACATACTGATGTGGAAGACAATATAGAAGACAAGGGCCAGATGTGATACTCACAAAACATTATTTATTTCAGGAGACATACACCATATTGATGGTTAGAAAAAGATCTACCAAAAGTATGTGACTCAAACAGTGCATGATACATGACTTCTCAATATATTCTCACTATGTTCTCTGTTGGGAAACTTAAAAATTTATTCTTGGTAACATAGGGGTAAATATAGGTATGCACATTGAATTTTCTGTTCGTGGTCGCAGATCATGAAATGATTACATCACAAAGATATGTCAAAGACGAGTGCTAGATATGGCATGGAGAATTATACTTACCGTGTAGTAAGAATCAGACTGACAATCAATAGCTTCAATGTAAGGGGCCATTTCCCAATCTAAATCATATGGTACAAAGAGGAAAAAAGGGGTAAAATCAGTGTCTTGTGGAAAATGCAACACATGAAAAACAACATATTTAGTCTAAAGATTTGGAAATGGAAACGTCCAAAGGCATTATATTCCTTAACTGGATTGCCGAAGAGAAGGAGAATAAGTTCTAGATAAGTTAGTGAAGATAGAAAAAAAGGCAAAGCAACTAGCAACACAGACATACAACTTGAGCCTGGGACTAGCAATTAAAAGATCATACAATAAAATGAAGCACAAGAATGAGTTTCCATCATTTGCAGTCTTCATTTCAGAAAGGTTGTCAGTTCCATTTTCGTTTGACAAGAAAAGCATTTGTCTGAAGATCATGGCTATATTCAAGGATGATAATTTTCACATTATTTTCAAGAATATGGTTTCCACAATTCATAGAAGATGGTCCACAAAATCCAAATTAGAGTATGACTTAATGAAGCCAAATAAACTTATACAAGCTAATCACTAACCAGAACAATTAATTATCCGTAACTGTTATTAAGAAATGCATAATAAAAAAACATGAAAAAAAAAGAACAGATCTTAATTTGGAACAAAGAAACAACAAAATACTAAAGATAACCTACTTGACAATTCATCGTCACGGCTTCTCCTTTTAAGAATCAAGCATTGTCCTAGAATAACAGCCTGCTGAATTGGGGTTAGTTTTACATCCTTAGTGATGTGAGTTAGATCTCCATTAATTCTATTGCCATCCTGATTTTCCACCAATATTGGGATCTTAAGTATATCAGAGCAATCATCAAGTGCATCAAGCTCATCTAATTTGTTACTTTGAGAAATGACATCATCGCCTTGGTGTTCAACCAGTTTTGTTGTATATTTGGTATCCTGAATTTCTTCTGTATTTGCAGCTAGTACCAGCTGAGGCTTTGCATCCACCTATTTTGGAAAAGCAAGTTTCTGGTGTAAAGATGTGTGAAGATCCAGGAACTAAGCAAATCAACAAAAAAACCTGGTGTATCGTCCGGTATCCAAGAGCTCCAGTAACAGTAAAATGCAGACCGCAAGCTTCTTCTGCACGATTGATATGAAACCTGTGAATAAGAGAAACTATTTATCCAATCACAGAAGAGAGCAATCTAAGGTAACATGCAACAACACATGATAGTGTTGCATATCATATACTGTTAGTTCGAGTTCCAAAAAAATTAAATATAAAAGAAACTGCAAAGTGAGACAGAAAAACTGAAATTCAGCTCTGACAATTGAAAGTCTACAAACCATACTTTAAAAGTTGTTAATCATGATACTGAATAAATCGTAAGCTACAGGAAAAAAAAGTTTGTACTATTGGACACACTAAATCAAGACTTCCGCAAATATATTGTACCTCAAATTCATAAATAAAAGTAGATAACAAATTATCTGCATTTTACATTAGACCTACTTGGGGTGAATTTGTATTTTTTAGATGACTTATTTATTTTATGAATGCTAGATGACTTATCTTGGAAGTTATCTAAAAGAAAAGAATCATAAGAGTGGACTTCTCTAAAAGAAAGAATCATAAGTCTAACTATATTAAACAGAGACACGATGAGGTACTATGATCTGGCATATACAAGAGATGAAACATGAGAATCTGAAGAAGTTCTCATAGAACTTCCCGAATTATCTGTTAATAGCTCAAACAATGCAATGACTTCTTGGGAAGGTAGTCTTTCGATTCATGTATATGCCTTTTTTATAGATATTTCGCTATGAGTTTTCACGTCGAGAATTCTTTGCAGATGAAGAGATGTCAAAGGGGCTTATAAAAAAGAAGAATCTACTTCAACCAATATGCCCTTAGGCACTCGTCGAGGACTGTTCGTGGTGTTTCAGCCGTTTATAAAAAGTTGGCCCCAGGCCGTCTTTTTTGCAGCTTTCATTGTTGCTGGAACTATGTGGTATGGTTCTAAGCTAAGCCTGGTTACAACAAACAAATGAAGCCACAAACCAAAGAAGTTCCTGATAAGAATTTGCAACTAATTCAACATATAATAGCTACATTGATTCTGCTATGGAGAAAGAAGTAAATACTTTGGATGACCAGCAACAAGCTGCTCAAATACCAAAAATAAATTTGTAGCCAACAAGAGCACCTAGGAACTCACTTTGAAGAATCAATTCGACCATATTTGTATTCAATAATGCCTGCTTCTATCTGAGCCATTGATGCAATTTCAAAAGCTTCTCCGTTGTATAGCATAGAGTCCCAATATATGACAACATTATTGGGAACACCAAAATGAAGCAGCATTTTATCTTTCAATGGTTGCAGAAGATCATATAAAGATGATGAAAGCATATCCAAGATCCTTTGCTGAAGGATCAAGAGTCTACAGAGCCACCAATGCACGCTTTTACAATCAGTATGACAAGAAATTTCCCCCTCTGTAAGAGATTCCTTAATCTTGCTTAATAATATCTTGGCATAAACAATGAACTGCAGATGAATAAATGAAGTTTAAAGAGTTATTGAGAGACCTAGCAGATATATTACACAGAATAAAAATAGAGCATTTCTAATGAACTTTTTGTTAGAAAATGAAATAATCGATAGGCAGTTTCTGTAGATACCAGACAAAATAATTGTCAACCAAAAACAGGAGAGAATATTGCATTTGATAATCCTTTTGTAGAGAGAAATTTTTTCACAAGCTTTTTTATACATTTACAAGTCCCACAATAAACTCAAAGATATCAAAGGAAGCATGTTAATGAGGTGCGCTGTCTCATACATGCTTAAAAGATTAGGACAGGGAGATTCCAAGCAACTAAATACAGGATACACATATTCAGTGAGCAACCTGAGTCGATTGCAATCATAAATTGAAACAAAGTTGACAGCCCATCTGAAGGAAGACATAGGCTGCTTGAACAATTACTTGAAATCACAGATGAAAAACTACAATACAAGTGGAAGTTGGTCTGTCATCTAAAGTTTACTTGAGAGTTCAAGTTTAATTTTTATATACTTGGTCATTGATCTGTTGCTGCTTAAAATGTAATGTCGAAATGCACTTGTTGCCATGTTTAACAAAAATCATAAGCAGAACTAAAGAAAACATATTAACCCAGTAGTTAACATCGGAACAGAAGTCGATCTTTTCACCCGAGAAATGCAATAATAGTAACACATGGATGCAGTTATCATCCACCTACTTTCCTCTTTTTTTAGCATTGGTACTACCAAAGTCTATCAAACAAATGCTGATTGAATAAGAAATTTATAAATAAAATGATAAATCGATACCTGTAACAGCGGAAACTTTCCCTGCACATCTGAGCCCACGGAAGCAACCTGATTCCTAGCCCATAAATCCCATTGTCCTCCTCCACTATTTGTGGTCTCCTCCTTCTTCGACCCTTTAAATAGTAAAGGGGAAAAACTTGCTACGGGCCTTCAAAAACATTAACGAAGATCAAAAGAGAATCCCATTTAAGAACATTCTTCGTCCACCAAGAATAAACTCACCCGGTTACGTTCTGCTGCGTGAACGCGAGAAGAGCCGCGACGCCCAGACACAACACGAGGGCTTTCCGGCCTTCGACGTCGACATCCGGCTCCCCATCCAGAACTCGAAGCCACGCATCGGAGTCGCCCTCGCGCAAGAATGCGTCGACGCGCCGCTCGACGTCAGCGTAGAACCGCGCGGCGCAATCTACAGTGTCCTCGAAGTCCCACGAGTCCGGGAGCTCGCCAAAAAGGAGACGGGAAGCTTCAGGGGATGAGAGGGCGTCGGCGTAGCTCCCGCGCTCGATGGAGGCGACCAAGTGTCCGACGATTGGGCGGAGAGAGCCTTCCGCGGGGGAGAGAGCAGATGGCGGAGGTTGCTCGGAGAACGCAGAAGGATTACGAGAGAGAGTACAACGGAGTAGGCGGAGCTCGACGGATTTGAGGAAGACGCCGAGCGCAGAGGCGACCGCCATGAGCGACGACGAGAGGCGGCGGGAGTGAGAGCAGGAGGCCTCTGTTCCCCTTTGAAACGTCAAGAATGTTAAAAACCAGAAGAGGGTTTAAACTTATTAGGGTTTAAATAGTCGGAGCGGAGATGCGTTAACACCGACGTCGCGGCCTCAAAATGCTTTTATTTATGTATTTATTTATTTATATTATTATAATTTTTTATTTTTATTTTATTTTTATTATTATTTAAACTAATTTTAAGGATACTCATCATTTCAGTATTTCTTATTCTCAAAAGTTGTGTTTGATTGAGGTATAAAATAGGGGATATATTTTATTCCTTAGTTTATACCCAAACAATCAAAATTATATCCAAAATTTGTATAAAATAATTTTGCTATCAAAAAAATATTTTATTCAACTTGAATATAAATTATGAAAAAATTTATACTTGATAAAAGATAGATATTAGATTATACTCAAGTTTGGGTATAAGTGTTATCAAATAAATTATTCAATAAAAAAGTTAACAAATTTAATATCTAATAAAAAATAAATTTTGAACAAATAAAAATATATATAATAAATATTTAATAAAAAATAATTAACAACTTAAATATTTAAATGAAAAGACTTGAACACCTTTATATAAAAATATTAATAAAAAACCATATGTGTGTAAACTTCTGTTAATAGTAAAATAAAAAATTATGCATTTGATTTAAAGTTTAATTCTTAGTACAATATAAATAATAGATATAATAAGCTACACTTATAAATTATATTGTTGAGAAAATATAAAAAAATATATTTTATTTATAATTATATGTTTATTTAGTGATATAATCAATCTGTCATAGAACTGATGACAAGTTTATTTTAATTTTTCAATATTTTATAATAAAAAAATAGCTTATACTTGTTTATCCTCATTTTTAACGAAACACATTTGGGAATAACTTGAAAAAAAATTACTTCTTAACCAAAAACATACGAGAATAAAAATTAAATATAACTATATCAAAAATATAATTTATTTCCGGTATAACACATTTTGAATCAAATAGTTTTAGGAAGACTTCTTGAATTAGAATAAGTTTGTATGAATAATTTTGTTCTCAGCAAATTTTCTTTGAGATAGAAAATATAAATAAGTTGTAATTTAATACATACCCTTCAAAAATTCAATTAGCTTTGGTTAAAACAAGAATAAGAAATAATAAAATTAGATAAATGTATTATAATAAGAATAATTAAAAATATAATAATATATATCATTTATTTTCTTTAATCTATATATTGTTTATCTTTTAATGTATTAAAAGTTATTAGAGTGACTAAAAATATTTAATTAAGGACTCAATTTAATAACAGAATGTTGACAAAAAGTTTATTTTTGATATCAAATTATTAAAGAATAATTTTGAGATATTTTTAGTTATATGTTTAGGGTTTTGTTGAATATAATTATATTAATAAATTTTAAAAAATAATTAAGGAACCCATTTTAATAATACAATAATTCTGATTGAAAGTTAATCTTGAAAAAATAAAAAAAAAATCTAAAGATTAATGTTAATTATATGTTATTTTAACATTTATTATACTAATAATATTAATTAACAGTTTTATTATTTAAATAGGTATCTTTCTTGTTTATCCATTAATAAAAAAAATCTGTAATGCAAAAAAAAGAAGAACATTAGTTCAATGCATTCATATAAATATTTATTATATTTGACATTATTACTATAATAAAATATATCACGTCAGTTTGACGTTGCATTATACGAGGTCAAGTTTTCTACCGGATGTCAATCCTGAACATACATTTAGTAGTCTAGTATGACATGTCATGCGACTTATTTTATTAACAACGTACTCAAGAAGAAATAAATATTTTAATCGATAAAAAAATCAAATGGTTAAAACACAAAAGTATTATTCGTGCAAAGAAAAAAAATGAGAGAACAAAAAAAAATTATTTGAATCAAAGTTGCAGGACTATTCACAAAAATTATCTTTGTTGTTTTACATCTCATAATTCATATCATGGAGATAGGAAATACATCCGCCAAGAAGACAGATCAATTTACCAAATTGATATGTTATTCAAGACGATTAACTTGTTAAATTATAATAAAAAAATCATTTGATATGAGATAATTCAAATAAACTATCGATTATCTAATTTACAACATCATCAGTAGTTTTTTTTTTATTTTTTTCGATAATTTAAATTACTTCTGATATTCAAAATAGCAACCATGTCAAATATCTTTCTTAGCAATAAGTTGGAATGCATTTTATTAAAAAAATTAGGCTATTTTAATATTTTTCTTTGATAATTTTGTTTTTGATAATTTATTTTATAATTATCTTATCGATTAATAAAAAAAAATACGCTAAAGCACCCGTAAGTTGGTGCCCAAGAAAGTCTCGTATCACGTTAACGACTTGTTTGGTGGTTTAAATGAAATATCCTTTCAGACATTTCAAAGTTTGGAATCAGAATGCATATGTATTTTCTTTTCTTTTTTTAATTTTCGTTTGTGGGAAGTAGGGATCTATGGAGCAGCTCAATTTCCTATTATGTCCATAAACTAAATAACATTAGGACTAAGATAACCCCTTCGACATGAAGCAAATGCTTTGAAGCCGTGACATCGCCAGCAACTAAGCATTCATCTTGATTGCAGGTTCTATATCAAAGCTGCCCTGCAAGTGGTAAATATGCTGAACCTGAACGAAGGGATATCACATAGCTGTATACCCAGGGCCACCGCCACCTTCGGGAACTGTCCACTCGATGTTTTGCCGTGGATCCTTGATATCACATGCCTGCATCATTAATTAGCAAATTGTAACGGCATAGCACATAGTTCAGCAACTCAAAGCTTTTCCACTTTACACTCGTGAACATGAGTAAAAATATTCCGGATATGTATGTTTTGATAGAAGTATTGCTTCGGAAATTTTGCTAACTTAAAAAAGAAATTAAGCAACAGGAAAGAAAACTATAACTTGAAAAGTTTAAGTTAACTTCATTTTTAAATATTTCTCGTCTCTTTTCGGTATATTCCTAGGATATGTTAAAGTCATCTAGCAAACATACCAAAATATACTTTCTTAGAATTCATTTTTTTTATTTGAAATAAACACAGTCAAGCTCCATTACTGGCACACCTCAAGGTTAAAATATTAACTTCGTTACACAGATGCAGATCAAAGGTTAAAATGAAAAAGAGAATTGTACTTGTTAGGAGATGGAATATCAGCAAAACAAGCAATACCTTGCAGTGAAGGCAGTTCTGGGCGTTGATCTGAAGCTTTGGACCATGATCATCATCCACTACATACCTTTGTTGCAATAAAAAAACGATAAGAATCGTACATAATTCACCAACTCAAAGATTTATGAATTGTTGTTTATTGTTACCTCCACAATTCTCTTAATCTTGGCTATTATATGGAAGGGAAACAAATAATGGATCTTGAGGAGACTCTTACTCATATACACGTGCAGGGCAATACCGTGATTCAGGTCCAGCATACAGCGGAAAATTTACTACCTCAGGTATCTTTGGGTCCCTCAAGCGGAGATGAGAAGGCTGGTTGTGCTCATGATTTGTGTTGCTCCTATGCATTAGGATAAGAAACAGAGAAGTAAACTAACTATAGCTTGGAAAGATGAAGAACCAGATCTCTTATATTGCTACAATTATGAGAAATTAAAAGATTTTGTCAAAATTTGAATTGCGAAGAAGAAGAGGAATACAATTTGAAAGAGAACATCTTTTAACTACAGCTGTTGCAAGAACTTGCATATTCAAGACTGCATCTTTTTGTTACACATTTCATTCTATGAAAATATGACTCAGAACATTGGCTATTTGCCAGTCCTTTTAGGCACTAGCGAGGGTCCATATACTGAAAAATCTTCAAGATAATTACTTTCTAGAGGAATTATTTTACGTGAAGGAATAATTCATTGCCCATTTAATTAGGATTGACATTCCAAACATATGTTACAGACAGCAAGACCATCTGAGGAGAGGGGGTGGGTGGATGCAGAAACTAAGATAATAATGCTCCATGAAGAAAATGTTAAAATTCTTGGCTGATTCATAAGCAGAAAAGTGGCACCAAACATGCAAGTCTAATATACGAAGCTAGGAAGCATTTTTCTTAGGTAAACAATGAGACATGAGGAAAATAAAATACTCGAGATCTTTCGTTCATGCAGAACTAATTATGATTGATCTCAACCTTTCATGTGTGATCAATATTTATGTTTGCAGACATGCAAGACAATAATAATGTAGATTAAGCTTAGATATGACCGAAAGAAGAGAACAATAGTATGAAACCTGTATAATGAAGATGGAACATCAAAAGAGATTTGACCATCTGGCTTTGGATAAGAAATTGGAGTATGCAAACTAGCAACCTGCATGAACAAAAAACATTGTTATTTTTTTTAGAGCAAAATATTATTTATTTATGGTGGCAATCAACAATAGAAAAGCTTCATAATTATAGATGCAGTTTTTTTATACACACCTCAGTGGCTTCATGATCAGGTTTCCCATGTTTTAGCGTGAAAGGTAGTTTTCCTTTAAACACATAACTACAGCAAACATAAACATCTCTCAATCATGCAGGAAACCTCAGCACCAGAAACATTGTGTAAGAAACAGCATGGCCTTTACCGTTCTAATGCAGATAATGCCAAACCAGGAATAAGTCCATAATCAAATGCCTTGTACAAAGATGGAGGTATCAAGTTAATAAACAATATGCAAAAAAAAAGAACACAAAACTTAATAAGATCACAACAGTGTTTAAGATCTACTTTGAAGGATATATCATAATTTTTTTTTGCCAAAAGGATATATAACGGTAAGGTGCCAATGATGAAAAATCAATGCACAGATGCATGATCCTAGTGTAAGTTTCTCAGAACTGTAAAGAGATCTGGGTTCAAAACTAATAGCAGCAGATTCTCATCTAAGACAGGATAAGATCAAAGTACTGACAGGTCGATAATTTCGTGCTTTCTTGAGTTCTTCCCAAATCCACGACTTCCTCAAACTGTCCCAATAAGTTTCCATTTTTTCTCCTTCAACTAACACTTTATAGGCTGCTTCCCCTGCTAGCATACCTTCAGAACATAAAATTGTCAAAAGTTGCTACATTGAGAATAATAGACTCCCAGTATAAAAAAATATAATATCCTAACTAATTTCCAATTAGCTAACTTAATTAGTCATTAAGTCAGTTAATTATTTCATTTGAATTGAGTTTGAGACAGTTGTAAAACTATAAACATTTCTGAATTATTAATTTGAATATGGATTTATTAGATTTAAGTTAATTGACTTAAGCAAGTCTTAAGACAATTCATGTAATTAATTAATTAATATGTTTAGTTTTTCTTACCCTCACATTACCGACCTACATATGACCTTTATAAAGCCATAATCAACCATATAAGCTGTTCATATTGGTTGGTTATGTCTTAGTCAAAGTGTGTTACCGACCTACATATGACCTTTATAAAGCCATACACAACCAATCAATGTTATTTACACCTTGTCTCTTATCATTTAACCTTATCCAAGTGTGTTAACTGACTTAGGCATTACCATGGTCATATATATATTTGACCATGGCCGTACAATAAAAAAAGAGGAAGAACATCTTAACCTGATTGCCTTTAAACCATCCGAGAGCACATAACAAGCGAACGAGGGATAGAGCTACTAGGTTTGGAGCTAAGGTGAAGAAAGAAAATTAAAAGATAACTAAGTGCAAGGTATGTATGAGGTGGATCAAATTGATTTTTTTTTTAACTTTGTGATGTTTTAAACTTCTGAAAATATAAGGTTTAAAGTTGGACATTAAGTTGTTTGAATTTGTAGGAAATTAAATCAAATAGTGTAGAGGTGTGAAATTAAATTGCAAAAACATATCTTTTAGTCATGATTTAGGTAGTTGAATGCTTACCTTACCAAAAATATGCATTATAATGCTTCAAAATTATGAAACTTCTCTGGAATGACTCTTTAGAAGTCTAGTTTCTACAGAAGAAAGAATTATCTAAAAATAAAATGTATTGAAAGAGGTATGAATTAATTAGTAAGCATGGGTCTTTGGAAATTGCACTACAAATTGTGTACTTGACGATAAATTATGAAACTAAGGTGTCTGAGAGCTAGGTTTCCAATCCAAGTGGAATGACCTGAAAACGATTTGTCTAGAAGATATGGGGAAAACAATTTATACTTCTTAGTTTTCATAATTATAACTAGAACACTAGAATACTTGTAAACACGGAAATTTCTGTAAATAAATTATGAGTGAGAAAAAACTGAATTTAATATATGTCAAAGGTTTCAAAGTCTACTTTCAAACAAAATTGGTTTCACCTAATTTGGATATCTGTAGAAAATAAATCATTAATTGTGTGTCAATCTACTACAATTCATTATCGACCTCCTTGTCTAACTAGTTTATCTTAATTACTTCAAATCAGATGCTTCATTATAAACTCTGAAATTTTAGGTCATTTAATTATGAACATTTACTCTCCAAATTAACTATGTGAGATTTTAAATTGATTTGAATTGACAATAATGAACTATGCATCATGTCTTTGATATTGTAAATTCATGATCCTGATAATCTCATATGTATTGTTCAAAATTTTGAGTTTGAATATTATGAAATATTACACATGTGATTATCGGGTTTTGATGCATATTTCTGATCAATTGTGTTTAATGTGTTTTAAATATGAACTTTAAATTTCAATGTGTATCATGTGATCCTAAGTGTTTCAGTGAAAATATAATAAGTAAAAAATTGTGTCACAATAACAGTAGAATTGAAATTGTCACACAAAATAATCTATGGAGGCCACATTTAGAATTCATCTACCGGGATTCCCAAGTAATAAAATCATTATGTGGCTCAAAGCCTACGGGGAAATGGTCCAAAGAGAGACCCTATATGTACCATCATGTGATGTGGTACCTGTGGCAGTGGTGAATATGATAAGTAAAGATAATAAATGAAAAGAAAAGATGTTGAGATGCCATATGATTTACGTATGTGATCTTATGTATTTTCTAAAATGAAATTTGTAAATTATGGATTTATATGTGTATGGATTGTATATCATGCTTATATGGATGTCTCATTATGTTTTATATGATTAACATCTACGTGCATTTAACGTTTGAGAATTTTAGATTCCATTATATTCATTTAATTTTGTTTATTGACCCTACATACGAGCCTTTGCTCATGAAAAAAATATCCTATTTTCCCCTATACTTAGTTCCTGTAGGCTGCATGTTAAAAGATGACGGATGATGGTTGTACTCATGATCCTATTTTGCACACGAAACAAGTCTTGGATAAATATAATATGTTTTGAGTTTTATAGTCCTTTTGGATATGTTGTTTTTGGACATGTACACCTATATATATATATAGGTGTACATGTCCAAAAACAACATATCCAAAAGGACTATAAAACTCAAAACATATTATATTTATCCAAGACTTGTTTCGTGTGCAAAATAGGTTATATATATATATATTATATATATATATGTGTGTCATAATTAAAAAAAAATCTTGAATTGTGGTTATGAAATATATTGGTTTGTTATTTGTTTTATCTATTGTGAGTTAGATAAAGTTTAAATTACATAACTGTTAAGAGATATTTTGTGTATGTGTTCGCTATTTACTTATGTGTCTTGAGATATGTATAAATAGCTTTCACTCACTTGAGTTTTCGGATCGTTATAGAAAATTAGGGATCAAATAGGAGTTTTAACCTCACAAAAAAATGAGAAGAATGCAAGCATGATTTATAAAAAAAGTCGAGATGGTAGTCTTTCTGAAGCAAATCACTCAAAATAATACAAAATTTGAGCATTATAAAATAATAGAGCAAAATAAGACATCAAGTGGCATGAAAACCCACAAAATATAACCAGAGTTCAGAACAAAAGAAATAGAAGAAAACCTGATTTCATAGCCGTATGTGTTCCCTTGATCTTTGGCACATTCAGAAAACCTGCAGAGCAGCCAATGATTGCACCTCCTGGAAAAACTGGATAAGGTATTGACTGAGACATTACAAATATGATAGCTATGTTAGTGTTGGTCGATGACTAATAATGTAATAACTAATAAGCCAGAAAGAAAACTAATGAAACTCAGTTTGCTGAAAGTGAAAGTAGTTCAAGATAAGGTGAGTCATTGTGCAAGTCCCAATTATGAAATATATAATGCACTTCAATCAACATTATAATCTGCATAGTACTTTAGAATGTTTAAGAATGTAGACATACCTGGAAACCACCTTCATTTAATGTCCGAGCACCATATTGGAGAACAGTGCCACCATCCAGAAGTGACTCGATTGCAGGATGATGCTTGAATTTCTAAATTTTGACAAGTAATTAGAACAAACTACCAATCTAGAAGTATGTAGAATCGGCACAAATACAATGCCTAAAAATTAACAGATGCTTTAAAATTACAGTTAGTTGGTTAAGTGGAAGTTGGAAGATTGAACATGAAGGTGGCTTACTCTAGCATGATACAAAACTTTACACAACCAATAAGTACGGGCTTAGAGAAAGAGGAACATGTTCCACTGAAGGGCCAGCAAATAAACTAAAAAATAGATTGCCTAAATAGACAACCGGTAAAACAATTCATTGCAGCAATGACCTAAATTTACATATTCCAAGATAAACTACCAAATTACCTCATACTATTTAAAGATCAGCTTATCTTTATAAAGAGCCACATGTGAAAATTTCTACTCAAATATAATGCACCCTCCCTTAAAAACATGCAATGTGATCATAATATAAGGCATATTAGTTACTTCCTCCAAGGACATATTGAAGATAAATGAATTCACCAAACAAATTGTGTTATTGCATAGAGAAACATTTATGAAGTTCTAACATCATAATGAGCATATACAGAAAGGAATATACAAAGGTTGCAAAGAAAAAAACAAAATTTAATTATGTAAAAAAAATAACAAAGTTCCTAAATATGTGAGCAGTGGGTGATAGGACCAGATATTCTCATATTTATGAGTATGCTCTTGACATGTAGGCATCAGGATATCATGCAATAAAGTAACACTAGTGCAGAGGAAATTAAGAAATGATAGCTCTATTTCTATAAATCATTAAAACTTAAATTCTATCATCAACAATGATGAGCAAGGATTTTTCTTTATTTTCTCCAGAGGATGAAAGCAGAGTTACCTGGAATTCATCGAAAGGGCTTAAATATGGATTGTGATAATCTAATGCAACCACTAATCCTAAAGATATCTGCATAATATATATTCATAGTTAGTACAAGCATACATAAATATATGAAAATGTAATATAGAAAATTCTGAAGTGGATTGATTAGAGCAAATTTTCTCGTCACCAATAGAATGAGAGAAACCTTCTTAATAAATTTCTTTTTCTTCCTTTTTGTTCAATGTATTTGTGATAGAGTTTGCATAGTAGAGAAGACCTAATCAAGTAAAATTTGTACATAAACACCAGCATATGGTTATTTGAGTAATCTGGAATGGATGCATGAACCCTTCAAAGTTTATAGATTTTTTAAGGTCAATAAAGATAGGTTGATCATTAGCACAATGAATAACATCAACAAAATAATTAGTTTGGTTTTTCGTAATATTATGAATGAAGATTCACAATACTCATGGGTACCTGCCTATTACCCATGTGGTACAAGAAAGAGCCACCATAGGTTTGCATGCCCAATGGCCATCCTATTGTATGAAGAACATGTCCAGGTTTATGCTTCTGTTCCTCAATTTCCCATACCTGAACAAGGCACATTATAAAGACATCAAATCGGGTAGTTCACTCTAGGACACAGCAGAACATAGGAAATTTATTTATTAGAGTCAGGACCTTGCCAAATATAATGAGGCAAAAAAGATCAAATCATGCTAAATAAAACAAAGGATGAATATGATACAAAATGACAGTTGTATGAAAGTTAGATCTGTTCATTAAAAGAAAAAAAATGAACTATTTGCTATATATTGACACAAGATGGCAACAACAAATTCTTTAGATCAAATAGCTCCCATTTGCTGCCAAACAAGGATGATCCTTCACCACTTAACATTAATACAAAGGATTACCAAAAAAGAAAAGGATAATAGTCTTCAGTGCAGATAGATTTCTTACGTAAACATCTTTTTTGAGGTTTCATAAAAGAAATCTTATTGAGCATTATAAAGTAAATTTTCACATAAATAATCACATATGGATGTGTCATTTAGCATTTTTTATTGTAACCAAGTTGCCATTCCATAAAAAGGTTCCGGCCTAAACAAAACTTATAAAAGCAATAAATTTTAAGCAAATATGAATTTAAGTTGCCGGAAAAACAACAATATTGAAGAACTGAACCTAGATAGAAATAAATAGCAAAAGTATATATGGCCAACATAATCAAATGACGCACCTCTTTAATACCCAAGGCATATGTTTGGTGTTGACCATGTCCTTTTTCCCGCAGACTATGATCCCTAATTATTTTCTGAGAAACACATTTTCTTCTCAGATGACTTTCCTACAGCATTGACAATCTAAACACCCAGAGGGAGTGAAAAATAGGATACTTTGAGCAGACCTCTGACAATGAACCACGACATCCTTCGGCAAGAAGAGTAATACGTCCTGCAGCAAGAAGTGTAAGTACAATAATTATACAAGTTAAAAAGATGAATTAATACATTACTGAAAATATTAAATTGAAGAAACTTAGCATGGTTGCATAGTAGCCAAGCATAAAACACAAGAATAAAAGATAGCAGATTACAATAGCTAAATACTAGGTTCTCTTTTGGATGAAAAATCAACAGAAGACTTTCTTTTTCTTTTTATTTGTTTTCTAGGATAAGCCAAGACACACTTGTACAAGTATTCCATTTTCCTGCGCATCTAAGAATGCCAATTTAATTTACTAAATATTTCGATCAAAATTTACTAAACATTTTAGATAATCAACTTCAGTATGAGAAACACAATGCATCGGAAGAAAAAAATGGGTATTAAGGCCATAGTTCAAGACTAACCAACAGGAGGAAAGAAGGAACTGTGATCATATTCAATGAATAAGCATGATCTTTTGATTGAAGCATTGGAAACAAATAGACATACACGCTGTGTACCTTTGAGTTCCACACCGCGCTGAAAGATTTCTCTTTTAGAGCCATCTTTAGCAATACCCATATCATTTGTTGCAACTCCAATAACTCTGCGATTTCCATCATACAGAATCTGTCCAATTATCAAGCTTTGAAACAACAATAAAGCCTTGATATTGGTACTACAATAAGACACCAATCGTATACCTCACTAGCAGCAAAACCTGGATAAAGTTCAACACCCAGCTCTTCAGCTTTTGTTGCCATCCAGCGGACTAGCTGGCTCAAGCTAGACAATCATACATTAAAAAAGCTTGAGATATAATGTACCTAAGATAAAAAGACGAAATTCCAGACTGGAGAACTATGAAACAATTACTAGATAAAACTCATCTTGTGCAGATTTTAAGAGTCCATGAAAAGAACTATGTTTTTTATCAAAAAAAAATTATATATTTTAGCCTCCATAATTCCTAATGAATATAGAAAATTTACAAGATAGTGTGGTCATTGCTTTTCTCAGTTTGCAAAGTCACAAACAAAAGTAGCATATTTCCTATTAGAGTCCTTTCAGAAAAAAAACTTTTAGAAAGAGCAAAAGGAGTGTTCTCTTTCTTTCTTGTGACAAATCCACCAGTATCCAGGCTACTAGCACCTGACTAATTCGGTGTTCGGGCGGGAGCGGAAAGGATAAACCTTGGCCAAATTGGCGACTCCAGGAATCGAACCCGGGACTACTAGCTCCCGTCAATCATGGGACACAGTCCCGCTATCCAATTGTGCCAACTAAACTTGGTTAAGGAGTGTTCCCTTTTATCAAGATATTCCATGACAATTCTATGGTTTTGATAATTTGGGTACTAATGGGTGTATCAGCAAATTGTTGGAGGTGGAGGCTAAAAATAATTAATTGCCCAATTGATCTTTTGTACTTCGACAAGGGTCAAATATTATAAGATCATTAATGGTGATCCAATGAATCCTTGAATTTTGACACTGAAGGGCTGCTTTACGAGCCATCATCTCAAGGGTCTGCTTAGGCTCTTGTTGAAGTATCATCTCTAAGAGGCTTAAAAGAAAGAATTGTTTCTTGCGGAAGTACTCGAGATATGAAGAAACTTGGTTACTTGAACATACCATTACAAAAGAATTGCGACAGGATGACTCCAACTTAATAAATGGAGTGGTTACCACATACCAAAAGGGGTTTTTGCTTCAAATGATTTTAGGAAACAGATTACCGTGTTTCGATGCTAATCTCATTCAAGAACCCTGTCGGGGCTCCATGATTCTCTTCAAAGTTTTAACACATTCAACCATTCCATAACTGCAGAAACTTTAATGAGGATAAAATACAAACAAGTACACCTTGTCAAAAAAAGTTTTCGCTGCAGGGAGACTATACCTTATTTCTACAAAAAAAACTCAAACAAGTATGACATGAAATGGAGTCATCATTTCAAAGTGATGCTATGATTGTGTGCAATTTTACGGGATTTTTATAAGGTAAAAGGACAACCACCAAGATCTTGTGGTCATCCAATTTTTTAATGGTTATTAATGAACCCAATTAAACTGTATATGGACATAAGATAGACACAAACATGGAAACTAAATGCAAAAGGCATTCTGTAAGTCTTTCTATCAAACATATAGGGTGACTAGTAATATACCTTATTACATAATTTCCTTTGTTATCAAAAGGAGATGGAAGTGACAGTGCACGTTTTTCCGTAAGCAGCCAAAACTTATCAGAAGTGACAGGAACATCTATTGGAGCCTACAGAACATTTTAGAAAAGGATAAGAACCAACATTTCCTGCAGAAGCTAGACTTCCAAAACATTATAAATACTTCCATGGTTATAGTAACAGCATGATTGTCAATGACTCATATGCAATACGAGAATATCAAGAAGTAAAGCTGTGTTCCTTGTCCATATACTTGTTTATCCAGATACAACAAGGATATCAAATTTAAAGTATTAATGCCGGGAAGAAATGAGAATAATGAAGATTGATCAACACCATGTACCTAACACCTAAAATTTCCACTATGTACCTTCAGTTGAATGAGTGTAAATGAGGTAAATCAAACAAGTCATAACAAAGTTGCAAATGAGAATTCCCATGATATACATTTTATTTTCCGCTCCATTAACAAAATCGGATGTTGTCTTGATGCCATTGAATCAGCATTTTGTTATTTCTTATTGGAATTAGTCCACTTATATCTCCCCTCGGTCCCACTAAAACGAGATTGCAAAGGTCGAGACAGTGGGATAATCTTCAAATGAAACTCATTGCTTCATGCCCCAATTATTTTTCTTCACAAAAAGAGGTTCTCTATCGTTGACGTGAACAAAAAAAAAACATGAGAACAATTTAATGGAATACTTACACCCTCCTGTTTCCAATTCGGGATCAGCTCATCCAATGCACGTGTCTCAAATACATTTCCAGATAGGATATGAGCACCTGCAACACCGTAGACCATTTTTCAGAAAAAAAGAACATAAAAAAAATGTGAAACCCATTAAGAAGACATACATATTTATTATAATATACTCCTGGGCGATTATAATGTAGTAATGTACCCAAGAAGGAGAACAAGGTTTAAAAAACACGCATTATACCAAAAAATGTAACTGGATATCTCATGACTATCATGTAAAGCCACCAAAAGCTCTTGATATCAAGAATCACTACGTTGTGAAGCAAATAGCATTGTATGATCATCATACTATTATAGTCCTAAATTACTCACTAAAAAGCAAAAGTCACAGAAGTGCTCCTAAATTGCGAGTTCCAAGTCCCGCGAGCGCAATTAATCGCCTACTTACTAAACAGACAACACAATCGCCGTCCAAAACACATCGGAAAACCTCACCAACTTCTGGGCCCTTCTCCAAGACGCAGACGGAGACGTCGGAGCTGCGCTCCTGGCAAAGCTGCTTCAGCCGTATCGCGGCGGACAGCCCCGCCGGCCCAGCGCCGACGATGACCACGTCGTACTCGATGGACTCCCGATCGCCGCCGGCAGATCCGCTGCAAAAGTCCCTCCATCCGCCGACGATCGACGAATCGGTACAGTTTGGAGGAACCTTGGAAGGAGGGGATGGATTGGGATTGGGATCGATTGGATCGCGGATCGATGAGATGGTCGGGAATTGGAAGCCGAAGCGCGAGGTTTTGGAGATGGGGGTTCGAAGGGAGTTGCACTTGCAGAGCAAGCGGTACATGGCGGATGGATTTGGATGGTGTACGAGCACAAATCACAAGTTAGTACAACAACAGTGTTCTCATACTCCTATTAATACATGTAGAATTGTAGATAAGGACTGCCTTAATCCAAGTAATTTACACGTATCATCCACCAACGTTTTTTTTTGTTTTTCCAACGAATATATTATATATTCTTATATGAGTTTAATGTGTTTAATTAATACTTAGTAAAAATATATCAATGATGAATTTTATAAGTTATATTTATTTATCAATTTTATCATTTATCATTAATTATGAATTAGATGATTAAGATGTGTTCAATATTTTTATTAAACATTGAATGATTAGTAGGTATATTAAACAATTCTTAGATTTACCATTTAAATATCTAAAATTATGAGTGTTTTTAAAAAAAAATATTTTAGCAGTTATAGTAAACTAAAATTGTGCATAAATTTAAGTGTATAGATTTATATAGTTTTACAAATGTATATACTTTTTTTGTTATATATAATATTAAAAAAAATTAGATCACCGCTAAATAATTTACTTAACTGATACTTATTTTAAAATATAAGTAGCTACATGTTTGGATAAAAAGTGTTGATAATATCAATAAGTAGTTGTAATGTTTGTTAAAATAAATATTGACTAATATACTCTTAAAGTTATATGATAATAATATTAAAAAATATGGATAAAAGAGTAATATAATTGGTTAAAATTAATAAACTAGTAATTTTAAAATAAGCAGGGGAATCCTACTTATTTTTTTCAACTTATAAGTAATTACCTAACAACTTTTAAGTATATTTTTTTAATTATCAAACATGGAGATTTTCTAAAATTTACTTATAAGTAGTTTTAGCCTACTTATAAGCTTAGCTAAATAGGCTCTTAGTAAAAGTGCTAAGTAGGCTCTCCAACCTCTAAAACATATTGTAGTTGGTTAAACGGAGGAAATGAGAACTTTTAATAAAGTTGCATTATTGGTGTAAAAATTTGTTTAAAGATATAAGTTAGAATGACATCCGGATAAATTATCCAATCATCTAATTTTGTGATATAAGGTTCAAAGTTAGAGATACAAATGTATAAATTATTCAACATCTAACTTTTGGATTAAACTAATAAAAAGTTAATAATTTCAAATTTGAGCAGGACGCTGCTGAGAGAAAATGTTTTTTTTTAATATTCTACCTAGTATATCCTGTTATTAGTAATGTTAGATATGGGACAATAAAAAGGAATAATATTTAATAAAATTGAACTCCAACAAAAGTAGTAATAAAATTAAACTTCAATAGTTTATTTTAAGAGTTACTTTTTTTAATCCACCTCGAATTGTCACAAAATTTTAGATTTACTATTAAATTATAAATGAGGAGAAGTAGATTTAAATTTTTTTTATAGATTAATTTTATCCGTCAATCTGATTTTTTATTTTTAAACATTATTTTTATTTATTATTTTTTTATCCTCGTATTAAAACACACACTCTTGTCTCTTCTCTCCTCTTTCGCCTCACGCTCTCTCTCTCCTCTCCCTCTCGCCTACACACACAGGCGAGAATGTGCGCTCAAGAGAGAGAGTGAGGTGCAGTGAGGAGTGAGAGAGAAAGGAGAGGAGAGAGAGAGAGAGTTAGGCGCGAGAGAAAAAAGAGAGAAGATGTGTATTTTTTAATACGAGGATAAAATAATAATTTAATAAATATAAATAATATTTAAAAATAAAAAACTAGATTGATGAATAAAATTGAGAAATTGAAAAAAAGATTAAATTTATTTTTGCTCGATTTTATAATTTAGTGATAGGTAGATCTAAATTTTCGTGATAGTTCGAGAATAAATGAAAATGTCAAGAAGATCGTGTAAATTGGAGTTCAACATTGTTTCCTAACTTTAATAGCCTAATGCAACTCTAAAGGCATGTTTGGCTTACCTGATAAAAAATACTTGATAAGCACTAATGATGATAAGCATTTTAAGTGCTAATACTTATTTTAAAATATAAGTAGTTTCATGTTTGGATAAAAGTGCTAATAATATCAATAAGTAATTGTAATGTTTGTTAAAATAAATATTGACTAATATATTCTTAAAGTTATATGATAATAATATTAAAAAATATGAATAAAAAAGTAATATAGTTGGTTAAAATTAATAAGTCAACAACTTTAAAAATAAGCAGGGGAACCCTGCTTATTTTTTTTCAACTTATAAGTAATTATCTAATAACTTATAAGTAAATATTTTTAGTTACCAAACACGGAGATATTCTAAAAATTACTTATAAGTAGTTTTAACCTACTTATAAGTTTAGCCAAACAGACTCCTAGTATATTTGTAAGTACATGCATATCAGCGGTTTTCTCTTTAAATAGAGATAAAAGAGTGTTATGCATTTTTTTTTGTTTTTTCTCTATTATTAAAGAAGGACCATTGATCTTCGATACCATGAGTTGATGGTTTATTGTATATAAATATTTATATATTGAGATTATCCCAAGTTCTTAAGTACCTTTTTATTCTTGATGTTAACTTCGCTAAAATATTTATTTCCTGCCAAACGTGAGAAAACAATTTTCATCCAAAAAATGCATAAAAATAACGTCAACCTTTTTCCACCATATAATCACTCAATTTCATGGTAAGCGTCATACAAAACGCTTTCAAATTACACTAATGAAAGGTCTTGTATTAAAAAAAATCGAAGATCATTGGTTTAATATAAAAAAAGTCAAAAATAAATTATATTTTATGTCCAATGTAAGGACATGAGTAAAGTCAAAGTAAAATTTGAAAAAAAAATGTATGTGCTTATCTTATTTATGCTTGTGTGCATATATATGTCTATACTTGTTGCTTAATATGTATATTAATTTTAACTGCGATAGTGTATGCTAAAAAGTAGCATCTTGATATAATTGATCAAAATCAAATTGATATAGGCTACAATATAGATATTATATGAAATATGTTTTAATATGCAAATTAAAATAAATATGACATTCTTAACCTATATGAGTATGTTATATTTTATGTGCATAAAATGCTAATACTATATTAGCATGTAACTATCCTATGTGATGTAGGATATAGATGTAAAATTTAAAAATCTTTCTAATTAAGGCATATATTTTTGATGTCAAATTCTAGAATTAATATATTTTGAACTTTTGGTCTACTATATTAACTGTAATGTTATTGAATTTAAATTTAAATTTAAATTAGTGAATTATCGTAACACTCTTTATCGTGTATCGGGCGAGGGGTTTGGGGCGTGATAAATTAGATCAACTTAAACTCGTCCTCTATAAGAACTATTGAGTTAAGAATTAATTGATGAACGTCTTGAATTCAATTAGTCGTCATTTGCTAATTTTACCACATGGGTCAGCGACACAGCAAACAACAACTAATATTGGACTGGGCCGTACTATAAAGCCCAAAAGGATAACATTACGGAATCTTTTAAACTAAGAAAATAAATAAAATTAATGACAAAGAAGTAATTATTCTCGTGATGATTCTTTTTCCGGGAGAAGCTCATGAATATAATATTTATGTTAAAAATAAATAATTAACAAATTCTATCGAACTTGATTACCTTTTAATTTGTGCGTTACAAAATATATTTTCAAAATTGAAAAATAAGTGTGTTGTATATTTTTAATATTGTGTCCATACGCAGGGGCGGAGCTAGAAGGACTATTGAGGAGGTGCACATTTTATGCACATTAAAATATTAATATTAAATTTTATTATTTTTAGAAAAATAATTAAAAAAAGGTTTACGAAAGAGCAAGTAAATAAGTAAATTATAAACCTAAAAGATAAATAATATCACAATAAAATTCTATCTAAAATTTTAAAATTTATGAAGATCAAATAAATATAAAGTAATAATGACTAACGTGAAAATTTAAAATTTGATATTACAACAATAAAATAGGTACAATGAAAAATGGATGGAGAAAAAATATACCACTAAGTTGAAAGAATTATTGTTTTGATGAAAAAAAAATACTAAAAAACTAATAAAGAAGAGAATGGAACCTAAGACCTAACGTCTAATGTCAAATATGGCTAATAAAAAATTACTATAAATCTTTTAAAATTTCAGGGGTCCAGTGCACCTCTTTGCACACTTTCCCCTTCGTCTTTGTGCATGTGGCACATTAACATTTTAAAATTTATTATAATTTTTTTTTGTTTTTGACTTTCACTTTCTTAATTAAAAACATAAAAGGATTTAGTTGTAGCTCCTTTTTGTTGTGAGTGACCAATGTTGTAATCGCGATTACGCTGTTGTCCGCAATTATGCCTGATGAAGGAGGGATCACTCGTCGGTGCAGATACCATAACGTGCGCTATATACTGGAGCGATTGATGTGTCCAATTATGACAACAGAGCGTTGGCGAGTGATAACGAGTGAGCGACAATAGAGCATCACACAATACATGAGCGTAAAGATCGCTTTGACAAGGAGCGTAGTGCAGCGATGCAAGCGATCGTCAAAAGACTAACACAAGGGTGCAAAGAACCCATATCCGATGGAACTCTCCCTCTTCTATTTCACATTCTTTCACTTTAACCGTTTCAAAATATAATTGTTTGAATTTAAGGCGAAGCGGCACAAATCATTTTAAGAACATAAATTCAAGAAAAAAAAATTATAAAATCAAATTTTAGAGAACGTGAACTGTAGAATTTCGTCTCGGACAATATAAAAATAATTCAAGTAGAGAATGAAGCAGCAGGACAAAAGCTTAGGATGCACATAGACCATTGTGCCTGCAGCATTTTACACTGGTAACACGCTACACATATCAAACGTCAACTTTAATTAAGATAATTGTGCTTATCCGAACAAATCAATTTTTTAAATATCAAACGGCAAATTTGATGTGTGTGCAATTTGTCTCAGGATATAGTTGTGTTTTATTGAAACAAATCAACTTTTTAAATGCTATGCTTTATCCTTCATTTTTTTTGAAAAAATAAAAGTACTACATAAATAGATAATATTATATTACTTATCTTTATAATCAAAAGATACTAAATTTATGGTAGATGTTATTTTTTTTCTCTTCTAAAATTATTTATATTCACCATAAATTTGGTAATTTATAATTTAAAAAATATATAAACTAATGTTATCTATTTAAGTAGATAATATCTTCATTAAATTTTGATAAGTACAAGAAGAAGAAAAAAATGAAGATGCTACTTACTTACTTATCATATAATTGAGAATGTGGATAATATATTTGTTAAACTCAAAATAGAATGTGAATTGTACCTTCATTGAACTCAAAAAGGAATGTGAATTGCTTAAATGAACTTATACCATATTTGGCAAGCACATAAATCGTTACCTCCCAACTTCCTATATATTACGTGAAAAGGAGATGTGAGATATGAATCATACAAAGGAGGTTATTGAAACTATCTAATCTACTAATTGCATTCACTGGCTAACAAAACTCTTCTATACATATCAAGGCCTCGTACATTTCACAACGTCCGGCCATATTATTTTGAGATTTTTGTTTCTTTGTTGCCAACAAAGGTTATTGAATATATATGCAGTAGAGTATTGTATACATCGCAAAAAATTTAACTAAAACTACACATAATGTTAGTTTTTAATTTGAAAATCATGCAATGTATATAGGATGAAGATTCGCGAATTTCGTATCGTGCTAAAAAGACATTCAAATGATCGACCCAAATTCGGTCGTGCTAATCGTTTGGATTGGATCAGATCATTATTTTTTAATATATTTTAAAATTTCTTAATTTTTACCATAATAAAATTTATACATTATATCATAGTTAGTATAATATTTAATATAATCATATCTTAAATTAAAAAATAATAATTAAAAATATGTGAATGATATTATTATATTAAAAATTAGTATATAATATATAAGAATATATATATCTTATAATAACTTTATCTATTATATAAATATATATATATTAAATCCTAAAGAATAGGTTGAAGAATGAAGTTGAACATTGGTAAGAAAGGCAAGTGAGTATCTTGACTATCAAAAAATTCATATATAATAAATGTCTAATAAAAAGATTATATTTAAAAAAAATTATCGAGCCCAACCATATCGAGTCTAATCGGTTGGTCTTCACCTAACCTAGTTGAAAACCTCAAAGGGTCGAGCCAAGTCTACCCAGAAGTCTATCTCTAAGTATATCATGTTACACTAGGGTGCTAGGTTTGATTATGCCACAAATAGCTTTCATGCACCTTATTAGAAATTTAGAATTGTATTTAGGTGTACGATTAAATAATGAATTTAAAGAAAGTGTACCTTATTTAAGTATGATACATCATATATCCTATTATTTGAACAATTATGTCTAAAATCTGCGACTCACAAAAATCAGTAAAAAATATAAATCTTAAATAAATTATTGTTTTAACCACACATCTCAAATTTAATTATTCAGATGATAGAGTACATATTGTAACCTTTTTAAATAAGATACACGTTCATTAATTTGTTAAATAAAATATTAAATATCACGATTAAAATTGTAACGCCCCCAAATCAACACCCGCCACGTGGACAAGATGTGGACCTGGGGGTGCTACTTTGACTGACTATGCTCTGACCCTTTGACTAGTCAACAAAAATTCGAGATAAATGTATAGGAAGATGAACAAGGCTGAAATGACTAAAGGGTCCAATGGATAAAATGCGGAAGATAAACAAATAAGGAGTCTACATGTCTCTCAACAATAAAAGGTATAACATCCTGGCTAATAGTCATAAGACTCAGTAATCATAAAATGGAAAGACATAATAAAAAGGAGACTCCAAGGCCC